>JAOPHQ010001176.1:87500-107500 GCA_030340625.1 Merluccius polli
CCCCTTAAACGTCTGATACTTTGCAGTTTGCGCTCAAAAATGTTTTTATGTTTGACATATCCCTTTTGGAGACTATTCGATAAATCTCTCAATTTTCATTCTACATTCACTGGAATTAGAGAAAAGCGGTACGCTTAAGAGCAGCTCTGCGGTATAAAGGAACACACAAAAGCTTTCTCCCATTGTTTCCACGACTTTTCGTGCAGCCGTATTCATCATCTTGGAAACGGAAAGCATACGATTCTTAGTTTTACTTTGATTCATTTCTAGACACTTTACACCTCTGTCCCTTTCTCTGGCTTTCTATTTCAACAATACTTATTTTATCCCCTGTGACAATTCACGACCACACCAACAATAAGCTTGTTACCACAGATATGTGCGTCCTGTCCATTTTTGAATACACACAAGTGCACGGCGCACGCGGCCACATAAATACACACACACCCACACACACACACAACTGGCATTTTACAACACAGTGTGGGCCCCAGTAGCATTGTTTGGGATATTTCTTTAAAAACCACGAGGAAAATGTGCTTTTGCTCCGCTCTTTGAGCAACAAGCTCGTTCCATTGTTTCTCTCTACAGCTCCTTCTCTCGCTCGTCTTTCTCTTTCTTCACCCTGCCCTCTGTAATGTACCTCTGTCCCTCTCTCCCACTCTCCCTGTCCCTCTCTCCTACTCTCTCCCCCCTTTGCTCATCCATATTTCCGTCATTTTTGCTCAATATATTTGCCAGTTCGACGTGTACCCACTCTTCTTGTTATGAAGCCAATTAGTGTAACTGAAATAGTTTCCATGGCGACAGAAGCGCTAATAATAACAGACACCCCCACAGCAAGGGGTGGAGAGGAACTGACACACGCAAACGCATTTTGTGCCCGCACATACATTTATATGCACGTGTGCACACACACCGCGAGAGGCAGGATGAAGAACCAAGAGTCACACACAACACACGCCACCTACACAGTTAGCACCCTGCCTTTTATCCACCACTCTCCATCCATCCATCCATCTCTCTCTCCATCCATCCATCCATCCATCCATCTCTCTCTCCATCCATCCATCTCTCTCTCTCTCCATCCATCCATCCATCTCTCTCTCCATCCATCCATCCATCCATCCATCTCTCTCTCCATCCATCCATCTCTCTCTCCATCCAACCATCTCTTTTTCTGTCTGTCCATATCTATTTATCTCTCAATCTCTCAATCTCTCTCTCTCTCTCTCTCTCTCTCTCCTCATCCATCTATCTAGCAGGGGCTGATCACATATTCGGTGTTACTCCTCCCCGCTCCGACTCTCCGAGCTCTGGGCTCGGAGGCTTAGGAGGCAGCAGACGGCGAGTCAACGAGGAGCGGCAGGAGGAGCGGCGGGGGAAGGAGGAGGTCAGGGAGAGTGAGCACCCCGGCGTCTTCAGGTGCTCCTCGTGTTTTGTCAGAGTGCTGACAACCCCCACCCTCAACCCCCCCCAACACACCCCCACACACCACCCCCCCCCCCCCCCACACACACACACACACCCACACCCATCCAATAATAGCCGGGCCAAAGGAGTGAAATAATAAGCCGCTGAAAAATATGTGGAAGCGGTCGTGATATTGTCGCGGTGAAGTTTCACTCAAACGAATTAAGATGCTGTAAAGGATCGTCCGGATCAACAAACCACAAACAGGATTTTCAGTTAGTGGGCAGAAGCGACCGGAGGCGGATATGAAAATCATTGAAAGAAAGTAATATTCACAGTCCTGACTGGTTTGTTATTATTGTCCTGATTTATATTAAGTCATGAAAAAAAAAGACGATAGGCTACGCACGCGTGGCCGGTTTTAAAATATATTTTTTTGCGAAAACTGAAGAAAAAATATTGAGCGAACTCCGCATCTGCAGCACAAGCGCAGACCTGATCTTCACGGAAAGGTCACTGTATACATTTTGCCGTGTACCTTTAGTTGTGTACATTTTAAGAGCCGAAATGTCGGCCCTTGCGAGCTGGAGCCGATTAAAAGCGTATCTGTGTTTTCCCGGGTGTTGCGCCGACAGATGCGCGCGTTAAGCTCTATACTGTGTACGCCCTTAAGTCTCCCGTGATACAACCCCCCCCCCCTCCCCCCCACCACAACCTTCATCCATCGCAGAGAGCACAAATTGCTCCCAATTTACCCAACATGCACCGCACACTGTTGCGATCTGAACGGCATGTTCTTCTTCTTCTTTTTTTTTTTTCCCTCTTTCTTTTTGAGTGACAAGCTGACAAGGGAGAGGTGAAGGGTGGTTGAGAAACAAGACGGAGAGAGAGAGAGAGAGCGTGAGAGAGAGAGAGAGAGAGAGAGAGAGAGAGAGAGAGAGAGAGAGAGAGAGAGAGAGAGAGAGAGGGAGAGAGAGAGAGAGGGAGAGAGAGAGAGGGAGAGAGATGCATGGGGCCACAGCAGTGGTAAAAGAAAGAGCGAGAGAGCATCAGTGAAAGCATGAGTGGCGGAAAGAGCCGGAGCCCAGGAGGAGGAGGAGCAGGAGGAGGAGGAGGAGCAGGAGGAAGAGGAGGAGGAGGAGGAAGAAAGAGAGAGAAAGGAAGACGGGGCATGAAGGGAAAAAGAAAATAATTGATAAAAGCAAAGAAAATATGAACCGATAGACAGCGAGGAGGAAATAGCTTTTCGGCAGGTGCTTCTAGAGGCCTGCGCTGAGCGCGTCAGAGCGGACAAAGTGCTTTTGAATTGGAGCGACGGGGGGGGGGGGCTAGAGTGAAGTGGTGGTGGTGGGGGGGGCAGTCTCAGGGGAAACCAATGACGTAAAAAAAAATTTAAAAAAAAAATGTCTGCAGTGACAGCCCTGCCACTCACTTCCCTTTCTCTCACCTTAATTCAACTCCACGTGACTCAACAGACTGCTGGGAGTTAATGGGCTCCGTTTTCAGGGGATAACGTCAGTGAAGCCAGTATGTTACACACACACACACACACACACACATACACATGCTGAAGACAAACGCTTACGTGACCAATTGACTGAAATCTTTAAATGTATACATTTCAAGTGCACCGCGCAATAATGCATTTCTTTTATATATCGCTTGACAACCTATGAGGTGCACTGACGTTTTTTTAATGTTTAATGAGATGTGATGTGTAGTGAAAAAAATTGCCTTGGGGTGATCTTTTGTTTTTACATTAAACATACATGACTGAAAGGCATCACGTTATTAATAAGAGAAGCAGTTAAACATTTATCGTAAATTATCGTAGACGTAACTTCATCTAATCATTTGCGGCGCAGAGTAAGCACAACGGCGCCGTTTCCCGTACTGCAGATATTTTAACGCTGATATAGACGCTGATAGACAGATAACGCCGGACCGATTCATTTGCAGAGCCTCGACGGCACAAATGGAGACCGATGTGTGAGTTCTGATTCAATGCTGCGTTTTGTCATTGAAATACAGAAGAAAAAAGTAGAAACCCCACCCCCCCCCCCCCCTCACAGTCTCGCAGATTTATCGACAGAAGCAGACTCTGCGCCTCCAGCTATCCCCTAATTCGAGGATTTATTCTTATCGTCATGGGGCTGTGACAGTGAGGGGAAATGGCCTGAAACCTTTTCCAGGGCGAATTTTGACAGCAGCTGACTACATAATACAGGAGCACAAGCATTCGTGTGACCCTCGTAACGAAGCGCGCCCGCTGCGGCAACATCGACGAAGCGCTGACGAAACACGTTTCGCCATTTCGATTTGTAATTTTTCCGTTTGGCCAACGCGTCGTAGTTTGGGGCAGTTGCCGGCCGGCCGGTTTCGCCACTTTGGGCGGTTGAACGGCGGCTGTGGGGGATCGCCCCTCTCTCGCCCCGCTTCTCGTCCTCGCTCTACACTCACCACCAATGTTTCCGTGTGGTCTTTCGTGAACCCGAAACTTTTGCGTCGTCCTCCCTGTCTCTGGCAGAGAGGGCACCGTCGGTTCCCAGATAGAGGTGGGAGAGAGAAGGGGGGGGAGGGAAGGGAGTGGGAGGGGGAGGGGAAGGGGAGGGGAGGTCGGTGGGAGAGGTCAGTTTTCACCTCTGGACTCGGCTCCAGGGTTCAAACTGTCAGAAGGATGTGAAAAGAGACACCCAAATGTTATGCACACACACGGATGAGCATGCACACGCACACACACACACACACACACACACACACACACACACACACACGCATGTGCAAAAGCACACACACACACACACACGCACATACGCACACACACACACACACATGCACACACATGTCCACACAAATACGCACATAAATGTGCACACACACACACACGGGCACAGACACATAAACACACCAACACACATATAACCTCACGCTATTCTCACACTATTGTGTAAAACTGTAGACAAATATGTAACAAACCACGCAACGCTACATGCAGGCAATCAGGCAAACAAAAAGCATACTGTCTTTCTTCACACACACACACACACACACACACACACCTTTTCCAAAAAGACAGACACACACATAGACACACACACACACAAACACCATTAATATCTACACCCAGATGCACACCTAGAAAGCACAGTTGGCATACACACTCACACATACACACAAACTGGATTTAGTTTTGTTTCCCTGACGACCATCTTCTATTTGTGTGTGGGAGTGTGGCAGTGGATGCGTGTGCAAGTTTCCGTGTGCGGTTGTGTGCTGTGTGTGTGTGTGTGTGTGTGCGCGTGTGCGAGTGTGTGCGTGCGTGCGTGCGCGCGTCTGCATGATACAAAAAAAAAATGCGTGGGTGAGAGTGTGATCTTTGACATGAGGCAATGAAAAGAATCTCCTAATGGAAACGCATTATCCACCTTAGCCAGCGCCCAATGCATACACACACACGCACGCGCCCAATGAACGTGCACACACTTACACAAACGCACAATGCATGGGCACGTGAACACACAACCGCACACAATGCACAGAGACATACACACACACATTCAAACGCACAATGCATGCAGACACACACATACACAAACACACAATGCATGCAGAAACACACATACACAAACACACAATGCATGCAGAAACACACATACACAAACACACAATGCATGCGCACATGACATAACACACAATACATACACACGTACCTACAAACACATAATACATACATAAATATGCACACATATAATCCATACAGGCACACACACACACACACACACACACACACAGAATAAGTCTTACATCTAGAAAGATCATGTTTTGTGAAGTAGCCAGAGGCTCTGAGTTTATAAACCCTGTGTTGGGTTATTTATTGTGCTCTATTATGTACAAGGGCATTAGAATGCATGCAGTGGCTACTGTACACCTTAATTATTTAACATCGTTGTTCATCTCGGCTGGCTTCTGTGGTTTAGTAAAGGGGCACAATAATGTACTTCCTACTACAAAGAGACAGACGGGTCTAATCCGTCCACGTCTATAGACAGACAGAGCGGCCCGGCTCTGTCTATAGACACACAGCGCTGGGCCGAGCACACAGAGACGGCCACCACCAGCGGCTTAACCAGCTACCGAGCGAGATGGCAATCTCGCAATCCCGCCACATATGTCACATATGTTCCCGTTCTAGTGAGAGAGAGAATTGACCAAAAAGAGTGACAGTGACACAGTGACGGTGACAATATTTTTGGACAGTTTCTATGGCGGAAGCATTTGCTTTAAGCCTTTATAAGCCTTTATTATCAGCGGCTGTGACTGAAAGCGTTGTTGAGATACAACGGTTCTGGGCGTCAGATCTATGAATTAGAAATGGCAGAGCGTGTTCGTGTCGTCGACAGCTATTCCATCCAGCGCCACACATATATTTTGTAAGGGGACGCTGGATGCATTTGGACCCGGTTCACTGAGGGAGGACATCTTTGGCTCTGTGTCTCTCCGTGACGCTCACTATCCCTCGCCGCGCGAAACACACACACACGCACACGCACACACACACACACTTCACACTTCATTGGAATAACACATTTTCACTTCCCTTCTCCCCCGCACCAACACGTCTAAGTGACAGTTGCCACGGTGATAAATAGTATTGAGGAAGAACAACATCCTGATGGGAAAGGGATAAGAGATACTTAATCTAGATGCTCTCTCTTTCTCCTTTCCTCTTGCTCCCAGGCACATGCCACCTCTCTCGCTCTCGCTCTCTCTCTCTCTCTCTCTCTCTCTCTCTCTCTCTCTCTCTCTCTTTTTCTCTCTCGCACTCACTCACACACACACACACACTCACACTGTCTTTCAACATTCTTTCCTTCTTTCTCTCTCGCCAGTCCATGTCTCTGATGTTTATGCTGCTAATAGTAATGGCATGAGGACTGGCGTGTGTGTGTGTGTGTTTGTTTTAAATGCTTGTGCTATTTTAATGATGAAGCTGACGGAGGTCTACAGGCTAATGAGGAGAGGACATTGTGATTGTGGTCGTTAAGAAGGAATGACCTCTGTGTGTGTGTGTGTGTATGTGTGTGAGTGTGTGCGTGTGTGCGTGTGTGTGTGTGTGTGTGTGTGCTTTGTTGGTTGTGTGTTGGTGTGTGGTGATGTCAGGACTTGTGGACAAAAAGACAAATTGTTCAGAGGATGAGAATTCAGAACACAGCACACTCTCACACACACACACAAACACACACACACACACACACACACACACACACACAAACACACAAACACACAGACACACACACAAACACTGACACACACACACACACTCTCAAATACACAAACACACACTCTCACACACATACAAAGACACACACAAACACACAAACACACACACACACACACACACACACACACACACACACACACACACACACACACAAAAGCCGGCATGCCTACTCGGACCAAAACATCCACCAACATCCTTCCAGCTCAAAATCACAAAAAATTCTCACCGCTCACAGCCCAAATCACCACCCCTACACACACACACACACACCACTGCAGAATTTAAAGACACACCCATGGACACCCCGGCACAGAAAGTCATACAGATGCAGGATTGATCAGTGAAGAAAATAAATCAATCATTGCTAGGTGAGAGAGAGAGAGAGAGAGAGAGAGAGAGAGAGAGAGAGAGGAATCGGACTGGATTCGCTGTGGATTACTGCTTTAATATGGCCGGGAAGCCGCGGAGCTAGCAGTCAAATAACAGGCCGTACGAGAGATTAAGGCAGGATCAGGTGCAGAGAGAGCAGGTAGAGGGGAGAGGGGAGAGGGGGGGAGAGGAGGGGAGAGGAGGGGAGAGGAGGGGAGAGGGGAGATGGGAGATGTGATGTAGATATGAGCACTGGGTCTTCCGTTGAAGGACTGCGGGTGGGAGAGGGCGTACATGTACGTGTACATGTGTACACATCCACCACACAACAGAAGTACCAAGTACATTTTTAAGTGACATGTCAAAGTCATGTTCTTTTTTTTTTTGCGTGATGAATCATTCATTTGTTGTTGTGGTTGTTGTTGCTGTTGTTGTAGTTCCCACTCGTCCCGGTAACGATTCTGACGTTGAATGTCCAGGTTGCATTACAGCCTTTGATTGAAAAATAATGTTAGGGGGGGTGAACTTGAGCGAACACAATGACTCACTCGCCGACCGTGGAAGTAGTACTTTGTAGGGGGCGGCGGGGGATTGTGGGAAGCGGGTATCGCCGCACAGAGGTATTCTCCGTGAAGTGAGTGGTGGGTAGCGGACCCAGCATGGGACGGAGAGATAAAGAGCGGCTTAAAGAGACCTATCTTCACGAGAGGGGGAAAAAAAAAACGACGGGTATTAGAGGACGGCAAAGCGTAGAGGACGACGGAAAGTCAAACTCCGTCACTCCCCCCCCCCCCCCCCAAAAAGAAACAACAACAACAGAAAAGTGAAGGGTTGCGGAGGGTGGGGTGAAGGCAGGGAGATAAAGATGTGCAGAGAAAGGCGGTGGAAAAAATACACACAGACAGGCACAGTGATAAGCAGCAGGAAGCTGGGGGGTTGATGGGAGGGAGGCGACACAAAAAAATGAGGGGTTGGTGGTGAGAAAGAGAGAGAGAGAGAGAGAGAGAGAGAGAGAGAGTGTGATGGCGAAGAACAGAGGAGAGATGAGGAGAAGGATAGAGGTGGTGATAGATGAGTAATGTCAGGTTCATTTCCTGAAGAACAGGCACAAGACAAAGCCTGTTTAATAAGTTTCACGCCAAAAAAGCATCCGCCCCCACCCCCACCGGCGCACACCTCGGCCACACACACACACACACACACACACACGAATAGACATGCACACACACACACACATTTGTGTGCACACATACACACACACTAGCGTGTACACAGACATAAACACTTTGTGTGCACGCATACGTCACACACACACCCACAAACACACACACACACACACACACACACCAACACACAGCAGTCGGCGTGGTGAAAGGTGCGTTGTCATAAATGATAAAACATTTCCAAATTAGTGGCAGATGTGATTAGAATAGATAACCCGTAATCTCTTTTGACTGAGCGCTAATAGCTGTCTGTTTAGCATGCTGGCCCACAACGTATGCGCCCATTCGCGTGCATTTCACTGTGTGTCCCGCTTAACATGCCAGTTAGTGCCTCTACCCAGGTGCCACGGAGTTTAAATCCATTTGACGCAAGCCAGAAATGTGATTTTGTCTGAATAGAAATAAGGGATTGTAACGAAACATCATAATACAATTGTGTAATACGATAATGATAATCACATTACGGGACATTTCTCTTTGCTATCCCTGTGCCTTCCACCGTTATTCTGATCTATGGTGGCAGCCCGTCTATGCCTCTCGCCCTCTCTCTCTCTCTCTCTCTTCTGTGTGTGTGTGTGTGTGTGTGTGTGTGTGTGTGTGTGTGTGTGTATGTGTGTGTGTACCGTTCCCTATAAAAGGACTACCTCAGTGTCTTGCTCGGGTATTGTCCTAAAAATCCTTCCCTCAAGGGAGCAACAGCGTTGTCCTTTGTATAGATGACCTTCTGCTGTCGTAAATATTAAGATTAGCTCATTGGAGGAGGTGGATAATTGACTCTGAGTTGACAAGAGTGGACAAAGGGCATGAACAGATTGTCACCCAATGCTTTACTCCACAGGCCGGGTGTTTTCCCCCTTTAATGTATCGGCTTTCATGTATGCTTTGGCACATCCAAACTTAGTACAATTATGTATTAACATGGAGTAAAACGAAAGCGGCGAATGTATGTGTTGGTACGAGACAATTAAAGATCAAGCAAGTCAGCGACAACTCAAACTGCCGCGTTCAAAAAGAATTGATTATGGATACAGGCATTTGGAAAGGTCCATAAAGGCTTGGCTAATTGGCCTTTTGAACTTTTTTCTTTTACATTTGACATTTTACTTAAATATTTACTTAAAGGGCAGTTCAAGCTCGTGCAGCTGAACCCTCCGCCTCAGACAAAATCAATATATTGTATGGGCTAGGGCATGTTTACAAGAAAATACATGACACCATACTATTTGAGAGCATACATCACCGCACATACAAACGGCTGCTATTCAAGCAATATCACAGGAGAGGGAGTGAATACTGAATATACTGAATATACTGAATATCAGCATGGCTGTGATTTGGCCGCCGGTTATACAACAGCTCTACAAGCGCCATTTATTAGTTGACAGTAATAAGTGACAACAGATTAGGATTTGTTTGTTTATTTAATCATTTTTTTGGCTCTGCCAACACAAGTGCCGACACATAGTGCCGCGTTGCCAAGCAACACAAACATTTCCTGTTACCGCAGGCCGGCTACTTTGTATTGGTTATTACTAGAGCGGCTGTAAAGCGGAGCGATACGCATGTAGTTAAGAGTCCCACTGATGTTATACTGAATATCAACACCCATGGACCGCCTTTCGTCCAATCAAATGACCAGATCAGTGGGAAATAACTGTTGCATTAGAATACAAATACTGCATAAGTGCGAGGTCAGGCTACTGCCAGTCCAGTCACATGACTCACATTGAACAACTCAACGTTGCGCTGCGCCCCGATTCCGATCAACCCCGATTTGAGATTTCCTAATGTCAAACATTTCGTGTCTGATTGCCAAAATAACACTGATAGCCTCAAAGTGAGCATTCAATAGGACAACTCTTGTGAAATGGATTCCAGAGATAAGCACTGAGGTGGAATTCACTTGGTATTATGTTTACCAGTTTTGCTCATTTCGCTGACTTGCGATCTGATCTGTTTTTTTGTGTGTTTTTTTTAGGGCTGTGTCTGAGTGTTTATAGATTTTGCGCTGAGCTCCGGGACAAAAGGTTCCTGTGGGTCAGAGCAGAGATGATCAGTCCTTCAATACTGAGCCCGGTTTACTGGATGGCTCAGTTCACGCTTCGCTCCCATGCAGAATGAAACCGCACTGCTGCCGCATCAGAAACCCCTCTCTCCACACCAGCGCTTTTTTTAAAAGGAAAGAAAAGGAAAGCGATTTTTTAACTGTTGATTTAGGAGACAAAACCCTTCCCTAAAGATGTACATCCCATAGTGAGAGCATTTACATATATATCGCCTCAGGATGTAAAAAAACGGCTTGGAAAAAAAAATGTCCCCGGGGTGCTTCCCTAACAATGTGCCGGTGAACAGATACGGTGCATTATTTAGAGCGGAGCTTTGCGCGCCGCGCGGGAAGCGCTGCGAAGTGTTTTGCATTTTGAAACAAGCGGCCCGGCCTTCACAAGGACCGGACCCTCCTCTCTAACCCGGCGCGAGTGGCCGAAAAGAGGATGACCTCCGGGGGGGGGGGGGGGGGGGGGAAGAGCGCCCGGCGAGAGGAGATTGACGGAGTGACATTTTGGGGATGTGCTCTAGCAGAGGCTCAGAGATACTCCAGCCTGCTGCTCACCAGCGGGGCTGTGGAGTGGCCTCGGCCGCCGCCGCCGCCGCCGCCACACACTTTCCGACACCTGTCGCGGTCTGGGCCGCCAGATAGGAGACGCGCTGACATCGGTTGAAGAGCTCGTGAAGAGGGCGAGAAGTTCAGACAAATTTGAGCGTGCATGTGTGTGTGTGCATAATATGGATGTGTTTCTGTGATTGTTTGAGTGTGTGTGTGTGTGTGTCCCTCTCATGTACGCATGTGCTTGCGTACGCGTATTGTGTTTTGACTCCCGTCGGAAGAGCCGCAATAAAGCGCCAGACAGGGAAACAAAGAGGAAACGAGCGGCGCCTGGACTCCAGCGCATACCAGACAGACAGAAGAAGAAGAGGCGGCGGCGGCGGCGGTGGCTGACTCGGGTGACAGCGGCTGTGGCCACGGAACGCCGCGCGTTAACATTCGCTGTCAGCCGGCTGCCATGTCGCATCGCCCCGATAATTGAAGAGAGGACCGCGTGGCGGAGAAGGCCGTGGGTTCCTTAAGATACAGGAAGTCCCTGACGACTAAACGTTAGCGGCAGGGAAAAACTAGACTAAATACCGCGTGCAGCGTGGGGGGGGGGGCGACCACCACTTCAACACCGTGCGCTTTCTCTGTCGCTCATTAACGGCCCAAAAGATATTCAGAGCGCGGTTGCGGCGCCGTGAATGTTAATGACGCCCGACACAAGGTCAACGGCACTGCTGAGGATAGTGACATTTACTAAACAGCCACTCGTAGGTGTGCGTGTTTGTGTGGGTCCCGGGTTGACAGTGTGGACACTACAGCATTGTCACTAGAGCCTCAGTCACACACCCTAGAAGTGCTTTTAGAGTAAAGTGCCAACAGGCACGAGGGACCTCAGTGCCACTTGCAAAAGTGTGTGTGTGTGTATGTGTGTGTATGTGTGTGTGTGTGTGTGTGTGTGTGTGTGTGTGTGTGTGTGTGTGTGTGTGTCTGTGTGTTGGGGATGCAAACATGCATTTGAGTAAACGAGTAGGCTGCTGCTCGTCAAGCAAACCGTAAGCGATTACAAAAATATCGTAATGGAAAATCGTTTTGTAGTCGTTTTTTGCGACATGTATTTTGGCAACGTTTTCGGAGCAGGATATACCATTAAATAGTCCGAAATACAGCCCTCGCCGTTGAGCAGCCACGCCAACGGTCAGTGGCTGGGCCAGGCAAGGCGGCGCTCCCCCCGCGTTCAAGTTTTACAATAATGACGTATTAAAAAAAATCACACATCTCAAAGTTGGAAAGATATTGGATATTCAACAGATATGTATACATTTGCGGAAACTGGCGCAAAAAAAACAAGTACTTGGGTAGTGTTCCTACTCGCTGAGATTTGAACCATGTATTAGATATGATTTTTTTTTTATTTCTTGCATCCCTAGTGTGTGTGTGTGTGTGTGTGTGTGTGTGTGTGAGAGTGTGTGTATGTGTGATTTTTGTCACATTTGTGTGAATGTGTCTTCATACAGTTGTGAGCACACAGATGGATGACCTCAACAGATAAATCTCCATTACTGGTGTGAAAAAACCTGGATCAATGACAAAGTGAAGGTTACGATTACCGAAGAATTGTGACTGTACAGTAACACACACACACACACACACACACACGCACATATATACACAGTTCTGTGTCTGTATGTTGATTGAAAATCTGTGTCCGCTGAGAATACTTGAGCATCTGTGCAATATATAGAAGGCCATCACTGAAGAGTAACAAACACACACACACACACACACACACACCTGTTCACTGACAAACAATACACACACAGTGAGAGAGAGAGAGAGAGAGAGAGAGAGAGAGAGAGAGAGAGAGAGAGAGAGAGAGAGAGAGAGAGAGAGATACTGACCCTGCCTTTTCATTCAATTCATGGGGGAAATCACATATTGACACCTCGGCTGCTCTTTCACCCACTTCCTCCTCTCTCTTCTTTATTCTCTGCCTTTTATTCTCTCCCACATTCACTCTATATTAGCATCACGACCGGACCACAAAACCCCACCTCTCCACGTGTCTGTCTGTCTGTCTGTCTGTCTGTCTGTCTGTCTGTCTGTCTCTCTCTCTCTCTCTCTCTCTCTCTCTCTCTCTCTCTCTCTCTCTCTCTCTCTCTCTCTCTCTCTCTCTCTATCCCTCTCTCTCTCTCTCTCTCCCTCTCTCTCTCTCTCTCTCTCTCTCCCTCCCTCTCTCCATCCCTCCCTCCCTCCCTCCATCCATCCAACCATCTGGCCCTCGTCTCTCCACCACACTCCCGGTAGCTTGGCCGGTCTCCTCTCCTGCTGGTTGAGAATCTATCTATTAGTCATAGCATATCTGCCTCTGCACTCCAGTGCTTATCTAACGGGGCCTTGCTCACACCGGGCCACTGCAGCGATACCAGATGACGACCGCACCATCTACTCATTCTTTTTATAACGGCAGCGTGGGCAGCGGCGCACACACTCACCCAAAGTTTTTCTGAATTTGAGGATTAACACAATTGCGCACTGTTGGAAACAAAAACCGGACAAAGTTTATATTGTGTTTTTTTTTTTTTTTTTGCCGAGCTTGTGGGCTCGCTTACGCAACCGATCCCTTTTTTTTTTCCCTCTCTATTGACAAAACCCGCGTGAGTGTGTGTGTGTAATAAAGCAACGGCAAAGGGAGAGATTAGATCTAGAGAGAGTTATGGGGCTGATTATCAACACAATTTTAGCGTTACATCTAAATCAGTGCAGCAGAAATGGAAACTGGGCTGAAGACAGGAATCCTTATTCTTGTGTTCAGCCTGGTTTCTGTTTTTGCCTCACCGAAAAGCCATAGATCAGCAGCAGCGGCCTGACTGATGGGTGTGGATATCGACGTTAAAGACAGAAAAGGGAGCGCTTCTAAAACATTTGATTCCACTTAAAACTGTTTTTCTCTACCGAGCCGCTGGCTGCGTTTCTTCCCCCCACATGCTGAAGAGCACTGATAGTGCGCCGCTGTTTCTTCCACAGACCTGCGACTTCCTGCTCACTGGTCTTGTTTTTCCACCTCATGCCTGTTTTTCTTTGAGATATGATTCATGTTTGGCACAAAACTGCTCGGTCAAGACAAACAATAAAAAAGTACAATGATGACTTTAATCACAAATACGCATACGCTATTGTTCTGTCCAGACACGCACACACACACACACACACACACACACGCGTAACACACACAGTTTGCTCAGCACAAGGATACACTTGAGATAAAATTCAGCAGCCCCGAATTATACAATCCATTAATCAAAAAAAAAAAGCCATGACACACTCAGCATGCTCAGTAAGCCCTCTCACGAACACACAGACACACAGACACACACACACACACACACACAGTGAATGTGACCTTGTGTCGTAGTCATTTATCTGGATATGTGATTCAAAGT
Source organism: Merluccius polli (assembly GCA_030340625.1). NCBI lineage: Eukaryota > Metazoa > Chordata > Actinopteri > Gadiformes > Merlucciidae > Merluccius > Merluccius polli. Next base: position 101,820 of record JAOPHQ010001176.1, read on the forward strand.
GCAGTCACAGGAGACCGTACTTCTTCATCCTTTAAAACAACGCAAGTTACACACACTTTCCGCTCGCAACGGATCTTTTTAATCCTTATTATTTAGATATGGTTGCCATCGGATCAAGAAGAACCCATGCACACACACGCACGCACACACACACACACACGCAGACACACACGCACGCACACACACCTCCCTAGCAGAGAACATGGGAAACTAACACGCCAATTTCATCTTTCATCTCAATATGTTTCTCAGTGTTGGAAGGAGCCTCCGGAGCTCAACACGACGACCGCAGCCCAGCGAACACAACGGACACCGAGTGGACACCGAGCTCCTCGGCCGCTTTCACAACACAACTACACGACTACTTCACAATGATACGCCTCGCCTGGAGTCCGAACAGCCGTGGGTTGATACTGTGCCAAGAGTACACACACACAGAGAGAGAGAGAGAGAGAGAGAGAGAGAGAGAGAGAGAGAGAGAGAGAGTCGCACGTGTTGAATTACGATGTATCACACATGTGAGGATGGCCAACAACAGGGGCAGGGGAGGAGAAGGACGAGGCAATGGGAACACAATTGTCTGAATAAACACAGAGTATGAAAACCCGGTCATGGGGGGTATCGAGGCCAAACGGTTGAAACACGGCGATCTGGCCCTGTAATGCTCTGCGATCGGAGCGCACACAAACACGACACACACAGGAACACACGCGTACGCACCCGCATACTAACACACACACACACACACATGCATAGACATGCATAGAAAGGAATATGCATTGCTCCACCAGCCCAACACAAAATGAGGAAGCATGCATGTAGAACAATCACATTCGGAAGACATTTTGAATTGCACCCTAAATCACACTTTTGGCGGCAATAGGCTCACGCAACACTTCCGCATTGGTCTCAGAATGCTTCTGTAAATCCGGTTCCGGTTCGGAAGCCAAGACTCTACAACGGAAGTGAACAACCCAGTGATGTTATCGGTTGTTATCATGTCATCAGACACACAGTTCACCAGATTAAAAAAACTAAGGAACGAATTGCATTTAGCAGATGCTGCACATTGCGGAACACAACAGCGGTAGCTGCAAGTGCTGTCCTCCCGTCGTTGAAAACACACTTTCGTTCGTTTGCAAGTTTGCTGGTTTGTTTACTTCCGCTGTAGAATCTCGGCTCACGAACCAGAACCGGATTTATAGAAGCATTCTGAGACCAATGCGGAAGTGTTGCGTGCATAGAGCCCATCGCTGCATCTTGAAACAAAAAACGAAAAAAAAGGATTATATGTTATATGATGTACAATGCCATCAAGGCCAATCTATCTGGGACAAGTTGTACTGCATTAAATAATACACACACACATGCCACACACACACACACACACACACACACACACACACACACACACACACACACACACTGATCCCTACACAAACATTCAGAAAGCAATGTTATGTGGTCTCGCTTTTGTGGCTGAAAAAACACAACACAACAGCCGAGCAATATCAGCTTGATTGAAAATAAACACACCTGTAAACACACACAGTAAACACCCAGACAGTGAACACAAACAGTAACTCCCACCCTGGACACGCTGCCACACACAACAAGCCCCTCGTTTCAAAGCAGCGTTACTTTACTGTACAATTAAAGACGGGCCGTTTTATACGCGTGGGGCGGCGACGGCGGCGGCGTGTGCCAGCTGCACACGCGTCAACAAGGCTTATAGATTAGAAAGGAAGAAGACAGCTGTGTCGCTCCACGACAAGGGATGGAGAGATGAGGGCGACGAAAACAGATGAGGACCGCGGCAGGGTGGGTGTCTGGGTGGGTGGGTGGGAGGGTGGTGGGAGGAGGGGGAGGGGGGATATCACCATGGGCTATTAAACACACCCACCCCACAAGTGTCAGCGCTGATTAAAAGGGAGCACTCACTCAAACGCGCGGACGTACGCACGCATACGCACACACACGCTAGCGCGCGCGTGCATGCACCCCCTCAAGATGGCCGCATTGATAGGCACACAAGGACGGACACGAGTGCACGAGTGAACAGGCTTCGATCAGACACATGCGCGCGCACACACACACACACATAAATGCACCGCACAAAGAGATGGATGTAGATTTGTGTCTATAAACATGTCGTTTTTAGGCACATATTTCTTTATGCTCGATTTTAATTGAACGTAAGCAACCTCAATCTGGCGTTACATTGACTCGCAATAAAAAGATGTACACACACACACACACACCATTGATGCTTCCTGGCAAATGGAGCATTATACTCACAAACATGTTCTATTTTAGATTGAAAACAGATTAACCTGTTGTCTCTGATGTCTCTCACACACAAATGCACACACACACACACACACACACATTTAAAAAAAGAGAGGTGTCTGAAATGAAATATTACATGCCGAACATTGTGTACAGAACAACCCATCTGGCAATTAAGAATAAATCAAATCCCAACCTAAAATGACCCGTTGGTAACCAAACGAGAGAAAATGAGAGGAGAGCGGTGAAAAGGCGTTTACTGTATTAGTGACACATAGCGCTACGAGCACAAACACCGGCTATGACAGGGGAATGCGGTAAAACAGGCCTTTCAACAACATGACCCCGCAAGGGGAGGCGCGCATGTGAAAGCCTGCACCATAACGGCAGTAAATCTGGAACACAAGGAAACCACCAGGTGACACACGCGCATACATACACACATACACACACACACACACTGACACACACGAACGCACACAACACAGAGCCAGTGGTAATTATGAGAGAGCACGGCCGAAATGGTCGCCTGTCACTCACTGGATGGGATTTTATTGGCAAATCCATTCAAACAGAGGATGAACACACACACACACACACACACACACATGGGTGTCACTCATCTTTGTCAAGACGTAAGGTAAAACAGGGAGAAAATCTAAAATCATTACATTGCATATCTCTCTCTCTCTCTCTCTCTCTCTCCCTCTCCCTCTCTCTCTCTCTCTCTCTCTCTCTCTCTCTCTCTCTCTCTTCAGAGGAGAAATGTTTTATAAAAGTGTGCATTGTTTGCTGTACGGAAATACATGCTTGGGTGTAAATATTCTGCAATTCGTTCTTCAATATTTGTATATTAATGCAAACATGACGTACCATGTAGTGGTGTAGTGGTGCGTGCACGTGCACGTGCGTGTGCGTGCGTGTGTGTGTAGTTAAGTGGATCAGAGGACGACACGTCCACATGGCAGCAAATCAAACATCTTTTTATCTCGCTGCCAACAACATTAAATCCCTCTGCAATACAACCCCTACGCACACACACACACACACACACACACACACACACACACACACTCACTCTCTCCTTCTTTACTAACAATTACACACACACATGCACACACATGCACATTCACACACACACACACACACACACATGCACACACACACACACACACACACACACACACACACACACACATGCACACACACACACACACACACACACATGCACATTCACACACACACACATGCACATTCTCACACACACACACACACACACACACACACACGCACGCGCACACACACACACACACACTCACACTACAAGATACAAATACTCAAGGCTGATTTATAGTCGCTGCCTCTGCAGGAGCCACAAGGGGATTCTCGCTAAAGCGCCACTGTGTGGCAAGCTTCGCGCTATGGGTGCTACGGGCGCTACGGGCGCTACGGGCGCTACGGGCGCTAGGGGCGCCATACACTGGTTCTCCACTTGCCCTCCGACCAGAACCTCACCATCTCTGTACCAAATCCACCCGACGATGCTGTAGCGCAAACGGGCGCAATTCTCCCGCTATTCTTTTTTGTGTTAATATTCAACACCATGCGCTTTTTCATGAATATGTTGATTGTGTTCTTTTGACCTATTCTGTAAAAAAATGTCATTACGCGCCGTCGTTCCGCCACGCCGTCATCTCGGCACCGCCGCTTGACCCGGCGGTCTGTTTATACGCCCCGTTGTTTAGGGCTGAACTATCGCGGCATCTGCATGACAAAAGGGGCCGAGAGAGAAGTCCTTTGTGCTCCCTGGGAAGTTGCGCGTGTCACGCAGAGGTCAGCGGCACGCTGACGTACGTCAAGTGCGACCCCGGGGCTTGGACCAACCAGAGCCCTGGGTTCGCTTCACCGGCACGGCGAACACAACACATTGGAGTCTCATGCAGGCCAACGCGGCGAACAATACTCGACTCGGTTACACCTAGAAAGTGGAAAAGCGTTCTGATGCAAAAGATGTTTATCTCGTCGCTTCAAGTCAAAAACAATGGAGTACACCTAAACACTTGAAACGCACTTGAAATCTACGCACACACACATGCTAATCGTTCTCTCTCTCATACGTTCACACGCTGACCCACACCCACCCATGGAAAATGCTTACCGCACATGAGCATTCAAGCATATGCACACACACACATACACACACACACACACATACACACACACACACACACACAAACAAACTCGACACACAAATTCATAAACTCGGTCAGACAAGAGCAGGCAGCCATCTGCCATTCAAGCTTAAATGCCACTGTCTTTAATTTCCTCTCTCTTTCATGTTTATAACCGTTTCATGTTTTATCGTTGCATCTTTTATCCGAGTCGCCTCAAGTGCACGCACGCGCACGCACACACAGACACCCAGACACACACACACACACATACACACACACACACACTCAGCTGCCAGGCAAGCGATAAATACCTCATTGAGTTAATCAACAGAGAACGATTGGTAGTAGAGTGGAGTGAGGTGGTGGTGGTGTTGGGGGGGGGGGGGGTAAAACTTACCTCCGCAAACAGAGCAGTTCATTACTTCAAAATGAAAGTATCAAGGACAACCTCATAGAGAGGAGGAGGAATAGAGGGTGAAAGGGAAAAAGGAGGAAAAATAAAGAAGTCCATGAAATGGACGAGGAACAAGAGAGAAGAAGAGGAAAGAAAAGAGAGCAGAAGATGAGAGGAGAAAAAAGGAGGTGGGGGTAAAGACGCATTCTAGTCATTCGCAAACAGAACAAAAATTGCCAAAAGGAACCAAACAGAGGGAGGGGCGAGAAGGAGGTGTTGGAGGGTACAACTGTCTCTCTCACGAGACGGATTGGACAACATGAGGAGGCGCAAGGAAAAGAAGGAGAAGCGAATCAATCAAAAAGAAGGAGGGAAGAAGAGCAGAGAAGAGAAGAGGAGCGAGGAGAAGCGAGAATGGAAGAGAAGAGCAGAGAAGAGAAGATAGTCGAAGTGAAGGAGGAGGAGGAGGAGGAGGAGGAGGAGGAGGAGATTGGAGCTCACCTGGAGTTGTTCAGACAGGGTAGTGGTCGGTCTGGTTGTTGTTAAGCCGGGGGCAGAACTGTCCTCAGGATGTAGAAACACTTGCTGACCGCGTCTGCAACACCACAACAAAGACAGACAAAACGCTCAAGACGTATGTATGTATGCATGCGTGCGCGCGCGTGTGTGTGTGTGTGTGTGCTTGAGCGCAAAGCATCTGAGCATCTGTCCCGAAAGTGAGAAAAAGGCCCTGAAGCACTTTGACAAAGTGACACACACCGCTCTGCGACTGTACTTATCAGTCCATTTGTCAATGAGTTACCTGAACCGCGCGCAGCGCTGGA
>JAOPHQ010001176.1:112500-127500 GCA_030340625.1 Merluccius polli
GAGTGACATTGCCTCGTGTCACATTGATTCCCGCGTTGCTTCCAGAAACAGCTAAGAGCCTCAGACTCAGCCACCACAAGACCAAACAGAGAAGCTGCGCATAACACAAACACACCACCTATCAATCAAATCAACTGGATGCCAAGTGCAGAAACATGCCCAACAATAATGGAAAAAACAACATGAAAGCAACGGGCGAAAACAGGATAGATGGGACCAAGAAAGAACAAGAGTCATTGTTCCAACACACACACACACACATACACACACACACACACTTGAATGTCCTACCTCACATAGTCGCATAGAGACGTCGCATCAGTTCTTTTTTCTGCTACTTTCCCAATGCTTTACTCACAGTACTGTTGGTGGAGGTGTTTTTGGGATGACATTTCAAAAACATTTCCAATTAATCGTGTTTGGGGCACACAAAGTAGCCGAGGGGGCCTACTTAATTTAATTGAGGCACTTGTTTAGGGAATATGATGGTATTCACAATTAAATGCATCAGACTCCAATATCTTCATTTTTAACAGCCTTATTTGATAAACGCAATGCTGTTAATCCTCCATGTTTACCGTCTACTAACCACTGTTCTTTTGAATGGATAACCTCGTCTCGTCCGGATGACTCCGCTTTGGAAGAGGGGTTTTCTAGTTAAAAATGTTTTTCTATTTTAATCAATCGGACCGGCCCACAATCGGACCAGCCCTTCTGGCATTTGTCCAAATGCCAGAAGGGCCGGTTCGTCCCTGGTGGAGAGACGAGCTATGGGAACAGACGCCTGAAGGCACCCACTACCTGTGTTGCAATGTTGTCCTTTGGGTGCTGTTTTTAATGTCATCAGTTGTTTATTAGTAAAAATATATACAGTATGTATTTAAATGTATTTAAGAAGTTTACACAGCATCTCATGCAATATGTATATAAAAATGAAGGTTGTGGGTCTATCTTTCATTTACGTAGCCTATATATATATATATATATATATATATGTAGGTGATTGTGACTATATATATAATGATGATTGATGAAACTTATCAGTATCAGTGAAGTACCGACCATTTTTAGTTCAGAATTCCCCAGGAAGTAGAGCTTGTTCCAGTTGTAATACACGGGGACACCCAACACACACACACACACACACACACAAACACACACAGACACAAACACACAGACACACACACACACACACAAACACACACAAACACACACACACACAGACACACACTCACGCACGCACACACACACCCGCTCAGGATTAACAACAGCGATGAGTATTAATTACAGGATCTTGCAGGCAGCCTGACCTGCATTCCTGCGGATGTGGAAGGAACTCAGGGCATATGGCACCATGCACACGTGGGCAGGCTGGAGACCCAGCACCACACCCACATCTCCGGAGCTGGGAGGCGACAACGTAGGCCTACATGTTCGGTGGGGGGGGGGGGGGGATCAGCTCACCGCACCACACTAAATATCTCTTTGTTGCATCAAAGAGACCTCAATGTGATTTTTTTATCACCCGGCGTTCACTTTTGCGTTCGTGCGCATCTCGGGACGTTCGGGAGCTGTAGATCTGTCGTGGCAGGATACGGACCTTTACACACCCCTGAAGTTATTTTCCACATGTCCTTGGACGACACGAGATTGTCCCGAAGTAAAACATAGGCGTGTTTGTGTGTACTTGTGTAATATTCAACCTCACCTTAATTCCTCCTAAAGTCAGTATCCCCTAACAGCAGGAGTAGTAAAACAGCAGGAAGGCAGCAATGACACGCCCTACTTTGCAAAGTCATGCAAACACACAAGCAAGTGAGCAAACACACACACACGCACACACACACACACACACACACACACACACACACACACACACACACCAACAGATGTTTTGTTAACCTCGTGGAAAATATTACACTTTAAACGATTCAATGCCATTAACCGAAAAACCCATTAAAATCTATTTTTTATTCTCTTTTCTAGACACTATAATAGAGCCAATTCACAGAACAAGCTTTTGTTTGGAGCACAGCAATGGCAATGAATGCTGTGTGACAGCTCCCACTGTCTCACAGCATATACGCTCTTTGGGTGGTGGTGGTGGTGGAGTGAGGGGGGGGTATCTTTCCTAAATACTATACATTGATTTTTTTTTTGTCCCCATATGCATGACTGTTCAGGTCTGAAAAAAACCTTCAAAAAAACACAAAGATGACTCATCAAAGGTCTCACCGTGACTCACAACTTTTGTTGTATAACATGTCCATCATTTTTCATTGCAGCATTCTGCATAAAGCGAGAATAAACCTGTAAAAACTGTATTATGTATGCAGTAATCATTTCTATATTGTCACAAATGACTGCACTCAATGACTCCAGCATTCAATAGAAAAATGAACATACGGCACGTATACATACATCGTTTTACATGGCTACACATTACCACACGTTACACATTAGCTATATACAAATCTACGAGAGCGAACTGAGCAACATTCAATACAGCCTGATGGAGAATGGAAGTATGTCATGTGAAAATCTCCGCAGAGTACCTTATTTGCATAAAGGTTGACATGGTCCTAAAAAAAAGAAAAATCCTGAAAATCACAGAAGCTGATGTGTCTCGAAGGTCTTGATTGGTGGTTGCTAAGAGAGATGGATCCTTGGAAACCTGAACAATGTCCATCCGCCCAGTTTCCATACCAACACTCCTATCTATAGCCCATCGAGGCTGCATGAAGAACAGAGTCAGGCAGCTGGTGAAGGAAGGAGAAAAAAACATTGTAGGAGAAAGAGATGAGTAGAGGAGGAGAGGAGAGGAGAAAAGTAGAGGAAGAAAGTAGAGGAGAAGAGGAGGAGAGGAGATGATAGGAAAGGAAATAAAAGGAAATGAGAGGAGAGCACAGGAGAGGAGAAGATGAAAGGGGAGGAAAGGTTGGGAGAAGAGGGGGGAGAGGTAGGTAAACGAGAGGAGAGGAAAGGTAGGGAGAGGAGAGGTAAGTAGATCTGAAGACGAGAGTGAAGGAAAGATGAGGGAGGAAACAGAAAAGGAGAGGAAATGGCTTGCTAGGAAACACGAAGTATACAAACAATCTGCTGCCGTCTAGAACCCTTTCCAGCTGAGCGATACAATGCACTCTGAAGTCCAACTGTTTTCTGCTAATGAATGTATTTGTGTGTGTGTGTGTGTGTGTGTGTGTGTACACACACACACACACACACACACAAACATTTCCTTCCACTTTATATTTGCTTATGGCTTTTCATGTCAGAGGTGAAAGGAAACAGGCAGCCGGCAAGAGGAAGACAGAGAACGCACAATCAAAACAGAGGATGGGGAAGAGAGAGTAGACAGATAGAGATGGAGATAGAGATACTATAGAGATAGAGACAGAGAGAGAGAGAGAGAGAGAGAGAGAGAGAGAGGAGAGAGAGAGAGAGAGACAGACAGACAGACAGACAGACAGACAGATGGACAGACAGACAAAATAAAAAAGGGAAACTAATGAGAGGTTAAGGCTGGGTGGGAGGAGCCTGAACCTGTCAATTGCTGCCCCAGTGGTCCCTCACCCCTGCTGCCCCCCGCTTATGTCAGCAAAAGGTGCCATGACTGACTGACACACACACACACACACATCAGTACTGGCTCAGCACAGTTGCGTGAGAGAGAGAGAGAGAGAGAGAGAGAGAGAGAGAGAGAGAGACAGGGAGAGAGACAGGGAGAGAGACAGGGAGAGAGACAGGGAGAGAGACTGAGACAGTTAAAGGGGGAGGAAAGATAGAGAGAAAGAAACCAGAGCGATGGAGAACGAGAGAGAGAGGGTTAGTCAGACAGCGGAAGAGTATCACAGCGTAACACAACAGCAAACATCGTAGCGGGGGGGGGGGGGGGGGGGCTGAGAGCCAACAGATGGAGAGGGAAATTGCGGGAACAGCGAAAGCACAAGAGGGGGGAAGGAACAAGAGGGGGTGATAAAATGTCATTCATCCACATTCACGGTATACGGCTGAACAAAATGTCGCTGGTGCGTTTCGTTCATTTCGTTCAGCCGTATATTATGAGTGACGATAAATGAACCTGACTTGACTTGACTTGAAAACGGAGATATATTGAGAAGAATACTGCAGCTACGTTACACGTTTCCCAGCTCACTACCCTCTTGCTACTCTGTTCCCCAAACAACGCGTACAAAGTGTTTAATATGAATTGATATAAATATAATTGCCTAATTGATATTAGACAATTATCCATATAATATAATTGTTTTTTTCGCTTTTGCATGATCATGCATGTTTATTTAAGTGTGCATTTTCCAACAATAAAACCCTCTGCCTGTACTTCTGTAAAGTCTTTAGCTGAACCTTTCTTCTTACTGATCCCATGTAGGAAAGGACCATGGAGTGTAAGTGCACTTTGTTTAATTGTATTTGTGGAGTAAAGAGGGAAAAGGAAGGGATGACAGAAAGTGAGAGAGAGCAGAGAGAAACCATATAGAGTGCATCAGAAAGTGTCTGGCAGACCAATTAGCCGAATGCCTTCTTCCTCTCTTAATGTAATTGGTTCTCCCACCTCGGCCAATGAGAGTGCAGCATTGTCTTAGCAGCGAGCCAATGTTGGAAGCGATGCTACAAGTAGGCTAGTAATGGCGGTAATGTGTGTGCGAGTGTGATTGTGAGTGTGCGTGCAATGTGCGTGCGTGTAAGAGTGTATAATAGCCATGCTCTGACTCCTGATGTGTTGCCATAGCATCGCATGTTCTCATATCCATATCCCAAAACAATTCATACCTGCACTAGCAGATATTAAACATGAGGGACAACCGATAATCATAATGTCTCAAGGGTTAACCTACGCCAGTGGTTCCCAAATTTTGGTTGTCAGGCCCCCCCTTTGGTAAAAATAACTAATGCACCTACACCCTCCATTACCCATTCAGATTCAATTAATAAACCCCTATCTCAGCAAAGTGATTAATTGAAAAAATAGCCTAGTTTTTTTCCAATTCATATTTACAGAACAGGAAATCCTTGGACAAATCATGTCCTCAATGTAGTCTACGATTATCGCACTACACTTTTAAAAGACCATGTTGCTATCATTTGCCGTGTCAACTTGTAGAGCAAAGTGTTTATTCTTGTTTTTTTCTATAGAATTCATTCAGTCGCCGCGGTGCGCAGACTGTGTGAGTGCTCGGCACGCGTCGAACCGCCACACGAACCGTGCGCCAGGGCCGTGATTGCATCATTTTTGTTTCGGTGGCGCCGTCTCGGGCTGGTGAAAACCTCGCACGCACAGCCCACCCATCCATCTTCCTGCGCCCGCCTCCCCCCCCCACCCCCCCTTGCAGTACTACTACCTACGCAGGGGCCTACTACCCCTGCGTCTCCCGCTTGTAGGGACGGCCTACGCTCAGAGTGAAGGTGAACAGCGAAATGCATTCAAATTTATCGCGACGGCCACCTTGAAAATAGAATAAATAATGTACATAAAAGAAAAATAGGAGAATAAGAGAAGGGACGCGTATGACGGAAATGTAATCTCCATTTCTCTCGCGGAGACCATTATGAGCAAAAGCCCATTGAGAGATCTCCATGATCCCCCAGGATTCATTAGCTCGTCAGCGTGCAGCAGCAGCAGCGGCAGCAGGCAGCAGCAGCAGCGGCAGCAGCAGCAGCGCCAGGTGTTTGTCATAATACAGAAGCTCGGTTGGGTATTTTCTCACCTGCGTTGCTTGCATTGGCAAAGCTAAGAATCACTGCGCAGAAATATTTAATGAAAATTCCTTCACACATTTTCCTTTTTTCTCTTTTACAGAGAGAAGGAGAGAAACACACCACAACATTACAACAAAAAAAAAGCATTGGATTGACGAGGAGACAAGACGGCGACACGAGCCAGCCGACAGCTGCTAACGACTCCTACGTGGCGCTTCTGTTGTATTGCAATCCGAATACGCCGCCTTATATTCACGCCGGGCGTTCGGAGGAGAAGACACGTGATCGGCGCGCACGTGTGGAGGACCGCAATGTCAAACACGTCAACAGCAAACAGGCACAGATAGATGGAGATGAGAGAGAGAGAGAGAGAGAGAGAGACAGACAGAGACAGACAGAGAGAGAGAGAGAGACAAAGAGATACATAAAGACAGGCAGATAGACGGAGAAGCAGACGAAGGCATAGGAAAAAGGAGGAGGCATAAAAAAAGGGCAAAGGAAAGAAAGAAAGAAAGAAAGAAAGAAAGAAAGAAAGAAAGAAAGAAAGAAAGAAAGAAAGAAAGAAAGAAAGACAGGAAGAAGTGTGTAGGTTGAGATGATAGATGGGCCGGCCATTACTTCACATGAGGGGGAAATGGAACAGGCCCTTTGAAGCCTTGAGCCAGACGCAGAGAAAGAGCCCAGGTCACTAGGTCAACAGAAACACACTCTGCCAAGCCGTAAATACACACGTACGTATGCACGCACGCACACACGCACGCACACACACACACACACACACACACACACACACACACACACACACACACGCACACACATTCCATTAAAACCCGACACACCCACTCACACCACAAGTACCCCAGTAAATGTCAATAATGTTCATGCCATAAACGCAGATGACAACGCAAACACACACGAGTTCAGACCGCTACTTTCTCCTCTCCGTTCCCCCTCTCAATCTGACATTGCTCTCCTTTTGTGCGTCCCATCCCTCTCCTGCTTTCATCCTCTCGTATTGTCTATCCCTCACACCGCGTCTCGGCGAGCCATTGGGCGCCATGGTGTTCTTACAGTGCCCCCCAGTGGCCACGTCCGGAAGTTCACTGCACCCATACGCAGCGTCCGCTGGAACCGCCTGGCTGCTCGCTGCCACCACTGGACGTATCCTCAACAAGAGTCTGAATTATCACTGCAGAGACTTGACGTGAAAACACGTGTTTTCTTGAGGTTCTGATAACCTCTAGTGGGAAACACAGCAAATTGACTTGCCTGTGCTGTGTACATAATCAGGCTGGTAAGTAGATGCGACTCTCTCCCATGTGTCCCTCTGTGTCTGGGATGCTGTGTTTTCGAGACAAGCGGTGGGTCTTTCGGACAGAACAATTTGCATGACTGTCACAATGGAGTCACATAGTGACACAGCCCGCATCGTGCAAACACTGCGAGACAAGTCTAGGAGAAGAAGTGTGTGTGTGCATGTGTGTGTGTGTGTGTGTGTGTGTGTGTGTGTGTGAGAGAGAGAGAGAGAGATAGACAGAAAGGGAAAGAGACATAGACAGAGAGAGAGTCAGTGAGAACAAATTGCAGTCGTCCCTCATATCACACACACGCTGACCCTGTACTTCCAGGAAAAGGCCATGTGTCGGTCATCCATCTGTGTGTGTGTGCATGCACATGGGTGTATGTGTGTGTGTGTGTGTGTGTGTGTGTGTGTGTGTGTGTGTGTGTGTGTGTGTGTGTGTGAATGTGTGCGTACGTGTAGTAGTATACGTGCGTGGTTATGCTCTTACGAATCCCCCACTGCGGCGGTGGAGGACTGCACTGCATAAGCATGTGGCAGACGGTCTGGGCTCTAGAAGCGTGCATGTGTATGATGATGAAAGCAGCACCTCTGCATGCCTGCAGAGACCCACGTGTGTTGTGTGTGTGTACGTGTGTGTACGCGTGTGCGTGTGATTCCTATCCTCTGCCAACATCAACACTTAATCACCAGCGTTCTTATGTCTGCTGCCTTACGCCGCCTTCCCCGGTTGTTCACCACCGTGTCTCGAAATCAGCTTTCTTTCTCCCCCAGCCCCACCCCCCCCCCCCCCCCCCCACACACACACACACACAAACGTTTTTTTTTTTTTCGAATTACAATTAGGATAGGCTTTGTCTGTCTTTTTTCGTTATGATAAAGGTTATTCAAACAGCGTAGCATTATAGCATAAATTATTCAGTTCACACAGTTCCTCAATCTCTTCAATATTTCGCTATTATATGGGCACTATTATTACATTTTGTGCTTGTTTATATTTATAATTGAAAAGTTGCAAGCATATGGATTCAAATTAGCATATGCACATAAACAACAAGGTGTACACAGGTACTCGGTTATAAGCTGATACATTTAGACGGTGGGTATTCTCAAGCAAAGGACGAGGGTCATCTCCATTAGATGAATGATATAAAAAAATGTCATATGGGTTAAATCCACCTCAGTGTATCATACAAGACAGACACACCAAAACGTGTGTGTGTGTGTGTGTGTGTGTCCTAACTAGGCCTTTTAATGAGCAGCGAGGCTGTGGATGCAATTGGCACACTACTGCTGAGGAAATTGGAAATCATTTTCTCCCCCTGCCCCACTCTCTTCCTTTAGTGGTATAACTACCTGGAGGTGTTTCCATTTTCTACATTTAACCCAGCTTCCACTTAAATGCATTTATTTCAAATCACAGATGAGACTGAAAAGTATTTATTGCGTTTGCATTCTGCCTGCCAGCGCCTTCCATGCAACCACAAATGTCCCAACTACTTGCAAAGAGACTTGTGTCGGTCTGTCTGCAAGTAGTTGAGACACACACACACACACACACACATACACACACACATACACACACACACACACACACACACTGGAGCTCAAAAGTGGCAGAACATTTCTGAGACTTTTCCGGAAACTTTCTGGAAATCGTCCATGGGAATTCAACTCATGTGTGCAGTGCATTGTTCTGTAACATGTTCAGATAACCATCGACGTGGAGAGGAAACCAAACCAGTGGAAAATAAACCATGTTTATTTTACATTCTTAATGGGAAATCACTGTTTTGAAGGTTCTGGGTTTGTGTCCTATAGGGAATACATGGCCACAATTGATTTCGTATTTTTCATTTTGAATTAGGCTGTTCAGGGGAATATGGGGAATACGTACTTGATACAATGCTTTACTGAATTTTGCTGTATAAGCAATATTTGCAGACATGCGTATGAAACACACACAAGCACGCACACACACACATACACACACATGAAGATGAGGATTGGTGAAAAAAAAAAGAAAGGTAAGTGGAAAAATAATATTGTTTTCCTGGTACATTTTGCTTCCACTTTGAATGCTGGTATTTTGCAACCTTATCCCCCCCTCCAAACAAAAATCCAAAATAGAAACTCATATCCTTTAAGATACACATTTGCACCCATCTCTCTTGTACACACACACACACACACACACACACACACATAGGGGCCACGAGTTCCCCAAAGACCCAGGACACACACACACACACATACGCATGCACACACATACGCATGCACACACACACAGACACACACATACGCATGCACACACACACAGACACACAGACACACACACACACACACACACACACACACACACAGCCAGGACACAAACCTTCATCACAGTCACTGATCATGGGGATCAGAATAGAAATCTGTCGCCATGGTAACATCATGGTCATAACAATGTCCTCTGAGTCCATTCTCCCTCTGTAACACTGAGTTTTCTCTGGCTGCTGTTCTGTCTCTATCCTTTTTTTATATTTCTGCCTCTTTTTTTCTGTTTCATTTCCATTCTTCAAATGTGCAATTTATCTTTAGCCATAGCTACCTTGTTTTCAGGCACTGTTGGTTGGGTTTTCTGGTCGATTCATGAATATAGAGAACTGAAATTTACTTTTTGTGGTCTTTTTAATCTATATTCAAATTAAACAGGTTTAAAGGGTTTCAAAGTTTAATATGACAGGTTGCAGACGTTCCTGTGAAAATGCTTTTTCTATCTGTTTATTCAAAAAGAAATAGGAGTCCCTTTGCTTTTTTTCATATCTGTTTCTTTATACAATCTATTCCAGAACGTTGTGTTATTATTCCTGCTATTGTCCACAGCCTGTGGTCCCCACAGACCGAATCCCGTCTCTCCAACTCGCCGTTCTTGGTCACGTATCAGGTTAAACAGTTTTTTTCTCTACACTATTTTTGTGGTGTCAAATGTAATTCTGTCTCTATCTCTTCACGGCTGTCTGTCTGTATATTTGGGGTGGGAGATAACATAACTAGAGGCAGCGTGTGTGTGTCTGCCTCCACTCGAAAAAGACAGCTTTTCTATAAGCTCACCTCAATAGAAACAGAATTCATGGATTGGGGTAAGTCAAATTATCAACAAACACAATGACGAATCAACACAAACAAACAGACTGCACGCATGGTTTGATGGGAGCATGGTTGTGTTTAGCCAACTTCACACAACCAAATGTCAAATGTCTCAATATGTGTGTGTGTATGTATGTGTGTATGTATGTATGTATGTATGTATGTATGTATATATATATGTATGTATATATATATATATATATATATATATATATATATATATATATATATATATATATATATATATATATATATATTTATATTTATATTTATATTTATATTTATATTTATAAATAGGTTCAGTAGGATGCGGTATTCAGAACAACTTTGTTCTCCCGAGCTTTAAACTCTCTGGGGCGCCGCGCCTAACCCTCTCCCTCGCAATGAAACTTGTTTATTCTCTTCATCCCCTCATCGTTTTTTACTGCTCTCATCCGTATGACTGTACCCCCCCCCCCCCTCCTATCGTTCAGTCCCGAATGTACGTTCAGCTGACGGTCTTATCCAGGGGGGCTTTGGCTGAAGTGTAAACAGTGGAACAACTGAGTGCGTCTATCTCCAAACAGACGGTGCAGGCCGAGCCGCGCTGCTCCGTGCGAGCGGGGATCTGGTGGGACCCCAGCCACAGGCTGCCAACACCCAGCCACACACACGGCCAGAGCAGCGCCGAACAAGCTGCTCCAGCGTTTCGAGTCACAATGACACGTTGTGAGTTTTTTTACTTTGTGTGGAAAAAGTTTTTTGTTGTTGTTGCTTCTATTTGAGTCCAGCCTCTTCTCTGAATGATTGTCTTGTGTGGAAATCTGGATGAAGAAGACACACCTTCATCTTCGCCCCATGCCCTAGCCTAACGTCTTTACACAAAATTCATGGCCGAAACTCAGACGGATATGTAGACTAATGTGAGCATGAAAACACAGACACTGCTGCACAAAACACCCATCTGCCATCATCACATATCACAGTTTACCTTGTTGGATCTGCCATTAGAATCACTCATGCCTCTCCTGCCCGACACCCATACTATTATTACATCATGCACCTATTTTACACCGATGGCAATTCAGGAAGACATGCACATGCACACACGCACACACACATACACACACACTCACTCACACACACACACACACATAATCACACACAAACATAAGGACACAGTAACCTGCGTGTACTTGCTCTCAACAGCGAGCTTACAAAGAATTAATGTATCAGTAGACACATGAAAGGAAAGAGAAGGTGTGTGTGTGTGTGTGTGTGTGTGTGTGTGTGTGCTTGGCTGTATGTAAACAGCATGGCAGCAGCCCCAGCGATAAGGCTTCCGCTCCGTTGTTGGCTTAGTTCCTGTGGGACTCTCGAGATAAGAGCACACCTACTGTGTGTTTACACACACACACACACAGACACACAAACACGCGCACACAGACTATGGTCAACACGGAAAGCCACGTCACGCCTACAGCAGACGTGAGCTATGGTCTGGAGTGACACGTGCTGCAGACTACAACTCCCAGTGACGCTGCAGAGCTGAACGCACGGCAGGTGCGCGCCGAATCGGACGCACAACGGAAAATCAACACGGGAATACAATGGATGTTGTTTCTCACACAGTGCAGGAAAATATGTTTTAACGAGTACGGTCAACTTACTATGGTAAACCTAACCTATCAGGGATGAGCAGGTGTGTTTACTGTAGAGCCAACATGTATGTGGAGGTGCTAAAGCCTAAATAGTCACAATCACTGTGACTATTTAGGCTGTCTCAGTGATTGTGTATGGAAGTATTTGTGGGAAACTCAACTCGTTATAAATTCCCTGAATCCCACTATTTTTAAAACTGACATCCCCTCCTCCGGCAGTGCTATACGTTTGCTGCATGCGCTACACACACAGTGCCACACACACACAGGCACACACAGTGCTACACACACAGTGCCACACACACACAGGCACACACAGTGCTACACACACAGTGCCACGCACACACAGGCACACACAGTGCTACACACACAGTGCCACACACACAGGCACACACAGTGCTACACACACAGTGCCACACACACAGGCACACACAGTGCTACACACACAGTGTCGCACACTTTGTGCACACAGTGCACCACTCATACATTCAAAGCTCAAATATGCACTTAAAACTAACGGTAAAGGAATAGAACGAAGGCATGTGACACTTTCAGTAACGTATCCTTAATGGCATACATTAGTGCAATACATTGTAAGGAAATTACTTGAAATGTTATTACCATAACTTCACAATCATCGTGTGTCTTATTATCAGCGCGGCTGAGCATGTAAAAGGAGATTTCATATGCCGAATCTGCTGCCACTTCAGTCCGACAGTGAGACGTTTAACTTTTTATAGAAGAGTGAAATGTAAAAGAAACCAGCCAAATGTTTAAATCTCACTTGAAGCCACGACTTTGGAAATCACATTTCCTCACAAGTAAGTGGGCCACTTTCCATTGCTTTGTAGTCCTATGAAAACGCAACAAATGTGACTACTTTGGGCGGATATTAACATGTTGGCGCGCGGGGTCGTCCCTCTCCTTCTCAATAATACAACAGAAGCCAGCAGCTCCGATGACAGTCTCTTCCACGCCTTTCGGTTCTTCAAAAGCGCAGCTATTGACGGATGTCTTGCGGTCCTCCACAGCCCCTGACCTGACAAGAATACTGACGTCCAATTTCATGGAAAGAGAACATACCCCACTTGGCTATTCACCCAGCGGCACATACACACACACACACACTCACTCACACACGGGCGGATTCAAAGAATAAAGAGAGAGAGAGGTAGGGAAGGATAAAGAGAGAGGGAGATTGATAGAGAGAGAGAGAGAGAGAGAGAGAGAGAGAGAGAGAGAGAGAGAGACAGAGAGAGAGAGAGACAGAGAGAGAGAGAGACAGAGAGAGAGACAGAGAGAGATAACAAGTGAAGGGAAAGGTGGGATATGGCGAGAATGAAAAAGTAAAAAAGTAGAAAAAGAGAAAACAAAAGCAAGATGACGAGAGAAGGGGCAGTGGGGGGGGGGGGCATCAAACGAGGGAGAGGTGGAGGGGAGGGGAAGTGGGGGGGGGGGGCGGGGGGGGGGGGGGAGAGGTGGAGGGGGGGGGGGGGGGGCGTCAGTGGCAGCTAAGCGAGCCTAATTAGATCTGATACGAGAGGAGCAGCGACAGAACGATAAAACAAAGCAGATACATCCAAGAAGTGATGCAAAATGCACGCATGAAGGCCCCACACACACACACACACACACACACACATACATACACACAAACACACACATATTCACAACCACACACACACACACAAATACACACATATATAGACGCACAAACACACAAACACACACAGCATTGAGTAAGTGGAGCAGGGAGCAGTGGTCCCCAAGGCTGGGCCTGAAAGGCAGTTAGCAAGAGAAAAGAGGACAAGATGAGGGCTAGGAAAGCTGACACAGCAGTGCACAGGCTCACACACTCTCTCTCTCACACACACGCACACACACACACACACACACACACACACACAAAAATACGCGTTTAAATGTGTTTATGTTAACAGTACAGTGTATAACAATTCCAAGTGTTCTTTCACAAAAGGGATATTGTGTGAGTGAGAGTGTGTGTATGTGTGTGTGTGTGTCTGTATGTGTGTGTCACACACACACATACACACACACTCACACTCACACACACAGATTTGACCCAGGCTGGGCTGACATTTAATCCGGTAACCCTTCCCTTTCTAACATGGTTTTCCATGGAGAGGTCATTCAGAAGCTCAGCAACCTGTGGACTCTCTCTCTCTCTCTCTCTCTCTCTCTCTCTCTCTCTCTCTCTCTCTCTCTTCCTTCTTCCCTCTCTTACTGTTGCTTACATTCATCCCCTTTGTTACTCGTCCACACTCTTGTGCCCACTTAACACACGTTAATGAGTTGAGTTTACTTTATCTTCTTTATAGCTCTGTATTTATATGACCAGATAAACAAAGTGTGTGTGTGTGTGTGTGTGTGTGTGTGTGTGTGTGTGTGTGTGTGTGTGTGTGTGTGTGTGTGTGTGTGTGTGTGTGTGTGTGTGTGTGTGTACAGGACAGTGTTTGCCAGTGTGCCAGTGCTGAGCTGCGACAGCATTAGAATAAACAGTGACTGTATGACGACAGGGAAACATAATGCGCACACACTCACACACACACACACACACACATACACACAAACAATCACACACACACACCCACACACACTCAAATACACAAATCCCACACCCAGACACACAATAGTTTAACCTATGCCTATGTGAATAAAATACACATACAAAAATTCTAACTAACATCACGCATACACACAGCCACACGCACACACACACACACACACAGTGACATTTCGGAGGTCAACAGTGTGTTCAAATGCCTGCTGCTCTAAGTCATTTGTCAACACTGGTTTCATAAGAGTGTCAGTTTGCTGTTACGCAAGGAAGCGGCATTTTACACAGTCTCAGGCATTTAGTATTAACAGCGGTCACATAACGATAGCAAACACACAGAAAGGACAGCGCGAGAGAGAGAGAGAGAGAGAGAGAGAGAGACAGAGACAGAGACAGAGAGAGTGAGTGATAGACAGATAAAAGCGGAGGTAAGAGTGAGAGCAGCGGCAAAGGAGCATGGAAATCAGGGCTTGTAATTTGAGATGGTACAACATTTGATTAAACGCATGAGACGGTTTATGGTTCACGGAGGGTGGATTGGCTTTAATGGAGAGTGGAGAGGGCTGCCTGGGGCCCGGCAGGAGCTGAGCTGTGAACTGCAGCCCCCGTGTTGGACCGCACTAATGGCCCTG
>JAOPHQ010001177.1:0-20000 GCA_030340625.1 Merluccius polli
TCAGTACCTCAAAAAAAGCCGTAATCTCATTTGGATGCGCTTCAAAGTTGAAACGATTTGAGCTTTGACCGCCGAGGGTCAAGGTGGAAAATCTGCGCGGCCCGCGACGCCCAAGCTGCCGCCAAGGCACTAGGTTGGGCGCCGACGCTGAAGAACGCTCATCATGTGCTGTTCACCGCTTAAGTCTTCCCCTGCCAGTACACAGCCTCTCCTCCACCAAGACCCCTGCCAGGCCTCCCCGTGGCCACACACGGTCACTGGCCGCCGCCCCCCCCACCCCAACCCCGCGGGCCCAGGCTAACGTGGCAGGGGATCTCGGAGCTGCGGTGGTCCCCAGAGATCATGATGTGTAGGGGGGGGGCCCACGTCGCGGTGGTGGAAGCCCCCCTGGCATCAGTCAACCACTGCCCCGCTGCCTTGTGGGTAAGTCCAGAAAGACAAAGGCTAGGGGAGCGCACCCTGAGAGAAAAGCGAGAGCTGGCAGGAGCACCGCACTGGCAGCTGAGGAGGCTGTATAGGTCACCATGGTACTTTGTTTTCCCATCGACTGACTACTTGTTTTTGGAGTTGTCCAAACTGCAACTACAGAGACCAGGGGCCTCATTTATAAAACTCTGCGTGAAACCCTCCGTAGAACATTGCGTACGCCCAAACCTCAGAATGTGCGTACGCACAAAAACATTCCGATTTATAAAACCTTGCTGCGCACACCTGTACGCACTCTTCTCGTTATAAATACCAACGTGCGTCTAATTTGGCGTGCGTGCACAAGCGCTCTGCTCCTCCCAAGGTCCATCCCTTAATAGTCCTTAAAAGGTCAATGCTAATTAATCACTTAATATTTATAAGTAGGAAGGAGCCTTTTCTGACCAATCATTAGACGGAAAAATGGATGCGCCTTTTAAAAAAGCGCGTTTTTTGGATTCGGAGATCGAAGTGTTTCTAAATGAAGTAGACCAACGCAAGTCTATTTTGTGGCTTATTTATCAAGCTCATTTAAATGTTTAAGTGATACAGTTGGTCTGGCCGAGGATTGTGATTTGAAAGGGCTGTAGTGTGTTGAACATAATTTTGCTTTAATTCATATTTCGTAATGGGTGCTTTTCATAAAATAAATATATAAATGAATAAATAACTCATGTGGTGCGCAATGTGTGTTGGGTCCGCAATGAGCTCCGGGGGTTACAGCATCTTCTTCTTCTTTTGGCGTTATTGGCGGTTTGCAAACACATATAGTGCATTACCGCCACCTTCTTCCTGTGGTCCTCTCCGGAGTTCACTGTTTGAAAAACTTTGCGGGAGCTTTACTCCAGGGTGAAAGGATGCGTAGAACTGCGCACTCTTTTCTGCAAGTTTTTTTTCTATAAATCACGATGTTGGCGGTGAAAGATGCGTACGCACATTTCATCCCTGTTTCCGCAACATTTTCGTGCGCAGAGACCTTTATAAATGAGGCCCCAGGGCCGTGCGCTGGACGTTGCGAGGGGCAGCGGAAAGCGAAAAAAGGAATTTTAAAGGGTTTGACAGGTGATCGCTGTTTCTAATGATAACAGCGATTTTAAGTTTGATCTAATAATGATATTTATAATGATATTTGTAAATAACAGCATCTGCAGTACACAATAAAGCTATTATTATTATTATTATTATTATTATTATTATTATTATAACAAAGTTACAAAAATATACCACCGTAGCCACCCCCCTGTGCATACTTCTCGTTAGGGTAACAGCTTGCTGTCTTTTCTGAGGAAATAATTGTGCATTGTTGCAGAGTGAAATAATTGTTTTTATATGACGATGACATTTTACGTCATGCTATCAAAATGCTGGTTTTGGTATGAAATCGCTATAGAGAGCCAGCCAGGCTCGAGAGTTGCACATGGCTGATGCCATTTTGATGAAGCTTTCACTTTCTCTCTTGCTCCCTCTCTCTTTTCTCACACACACACACACACACACACACACACACACACACACACACACACACACACACACACACACACACACACACACACACACACACACACACACACACACACACACACAGATTTATCATTTTGGACACTCTTGTCCCTGTCAGCAGCTGGCGGTCTGAGCCTTGTTTGAGCTGTGTGTGTGTGTGTGTTTGATCTGCGTGAGTTTTCATGTGTATCTGTGCGTGTGTGTTTGTGTCAATCTGTATGTTTGTGTGTGTATTTGATTTGTGAGTTTTGTGTGTGTGTGTGTGTTGCTCTGCTATGCTATGCTGGCCAGGCCATGTGGACACTTTTCTGAGAGGCCTGTGAAGTTGTTAAGGAGCTCCACTACACTGGCAGTTGGCTCTGGGAATCCCTCTGCCAGCTGTAGCCTACACCCCTCTCTCTCTCTCCCTTCCTCCCTCTTCTTCCTGCTTTCTTTCCCTCCATCTCTTTCCATCTCCCTTAATATCTGCCTCTCCTATTTCTTCTTCCCCTTTTGCTGCTCTCTTTTTGTTCATATCTGGCCATTTCTCTGTCTTGTATTCATGTCCCTTTTGTGCGCAAGACAGATCTCGTCTTTCTGTCTTCTCCCAACTCGCTCTCCCCCTCTCTCCCCCTCCCTCACTTAAAAGCTCTCTCGCTCTCTGGTGCCGGTTCTGACCGCGGTATCTGCATAATCTATGTAGTGAAACATCATTGCAGACCTTCTGTCTGTGTTGGCAGCGGTCCGGCTGCACATGTTCTCCCCTGTATACCTGCTCCGATTGCTGGAAATGTTCTTTGGCAACTAACGGAGACATGCGCGCCAAACCATGCTATTGGAAAAAAAAGAGAGAGAGAAGAAAAAAAGAAAGAAGTTTTCAACACTGCGTGTCGGGGGAAAGACAAAATCGCATAGAAAATGATGAGCTGCAATAAATAGATTATTAGGTACCAAATACGGGCAATTACGGGGGAGACCGAGCTAAATAGACATTTATCCATTCATGCAATGAATTCAAATGAAGCGCGTGCGTGCTTCAAAGCTTACACGTACACACACACACACACACACACACACACACACACACACACACACACACACACACACACACACACACACACACACACACACACACACACACACACACACACACACACAGAGAAAGAAAGTCCTTCTCCGCCGCTTTGCGCATGCTGGAGAGGAATTTGGCTGACCTTTCCTCCAGAGCAGGGGGAGCAGGTGCACCTGTGTTCTGTTCACTGGCACACAGTCCCAAGGTCCACGCGCACATCTGCTGGAGTGCACTTGCTTGTACTCATAAGGAGGACATTTGCTTGTATTGTCATCGGCTCCTCCATTTATGTGGCCGGGCGTCCCTGGGCTGCCTGCACGCGCATGCACAGACACACACAGACACACACAGAGACACACAGAGAGAGAGAGACTTTGCATAGGTTGTGTGTGTTTTTTTTCTCTCCCCTAGTCAAAGTATAACTGCGTCAAAATAAAAACCAATATGAAACGGTCCAGGAATAGACGCGGTGTTCGACAGGACAGATTGCCAAAGTGAACTGTCAGCCTGCCTCGCTAGCATGTGACATCCCAGCGCCTCCATCTAAACTTATAGACACAACTTCTCCTCTAATTATCGACTGACAGACACCGCTTGGAGCTCCTGCAGAGAAACTCTCCCCTCTCTCTTCCTCTCTATATCTCCCCCCTCTTTCTCTAATCCACACGCCCGTTTTTCTCCTTACTCCCGGAGCCTCCTCTCCTCTCCTCTTTCTCCCGCCGCTACCCCCCCCACCCACCCCCCCCACCTCTCCAGAGACGGCCATGCAAGCTGGCGTCCTCTCACTCCACAGATGTCTGTGTTCCTATAGGGCTCTCGCTGCGTGGAGAGACACATTGGCAATCCCGCGAAACGCACCTAACACACGCGCTGGCAACGGCGCGTGCACGCACACATGGAGTCACGCGCGCACTCACACAAGTAGACACGTGCACACGCACACAGACATGCGCACACACACGGGCGTTGTTGTGGTGTGATAGCGCTGCTGTCGCTGCTGGAGACGCTGTCTGTGAAGCTCCTGTCTGTGAAGCTCCTCTCATCCTTCCTCATCTCTCCCTCTTTCATTTCATCCCGTCTTGTGTGGGCCTGCAACGAAGAGAGGAAGAGAGCGAGATGAAAAGTGAAGAGAGAACATATGAAGCAGGTGTTGAAGCAGTGTGTGTGTGTGTGTCTAGGGGTGTGTGTGTGTGCGTGCGTGTGCGCATCCTGTGTGACTACCTGGCGTACTGTGGATCCGCCACAGCTAGCTCTCGAGCCGGGGTGTGAGAAGGTTATTAGCCAGTTACCCGAGGGTGATTGGCTAACTGCCCTCCACACTATCTCTCTCTCGATGTGCATAATGCACAGTGTTCCCCTCAGTGTTTTCAGTTACCATGTCGGGTGTTTCGCGTCTTTTGATTCGAGCAGTGCGACTTAAAACGAGCCGACAAAACAACTGAAAAAATAAACCTGCTCACCAAGGCCTACAGTCTCTCGTTCATTTTTGGCCATCCTTGGCAATCATTATTTTCTGTTCCTGTATTACGTTGTTTTGTCTGCTTCGTGTAAAGCGTCCTTGGGTCCCTTGAAAGGCACTATAAAATTAAAGTTATTATTATTTATTATCATCATCATCATCATCATCACCATCGCGTTAAGTTATGAACCACAAGTTAGATGATGGAAACTGGATGGACATTTTTTTTAAGATGGAAATATTGCTGTGTAGTTTTGTTTGTAGTGTAGTTTTTTCTTGAGTAAAAGCAACTATTTAAATGTGTTGTGTCTTTATGCTAGAGTGTGTGTGTGTGTGTGTGTGTGTGTGTGTGTGTGTGTGTGTGTGTGTGTGTGTGTGTGTGTGTGTGTGTGTGTGTGTGTGTGTGTGTGTGTGTGTGTGTGTGTGTGTGTGTGTGTGTGTGTGCGTGCGCCAGTGTGTTTGTTTGTGTGTGTGTGTGTGTCCACAGCATGGCAGTCCATCTGTCTCCAGGAGAGCAGTTTCCTGTTCTCTCGCTTTCTCTCTTGCTCTCTCGGTCTCTCTCTCTCTCCCTCTTTTTCTCTTTCACACACATATCTGTGGTACTGCAGGAACACACAACCTGGTCTAACAACCTGCTCTGACATTCACCACCCCCCTCCTCACACACACCTCCTGTCTTTCTGTCTGTTTATTTGTCTGTCTGTCAACACACGTCCTCATTAAACTCCACCAGTCCAGTCTGTCCTGCTAGCTGCCCTTGTGTCTGCCTTCTCTCCTTCTGTCAACCAAATGGCCACAAAAGACGAGACAAGAAGAGCTCTCCATGTTGGATCTCAAGTTGGAGCCGTGTATAGAAAGAGGTGTTATGGAAAACATGGGATACAAAATGGCACCCGACAATACAGTTACAGAAGTCCCATTGGCCTTTTGTATCCCTTTTCTTCCCCCCCCCCCCACCGAGTCTTCGGTGGTACTATGTGGCTC
This sequence comes from Merluccius polli, assembly GCA_030340625.1. NCBI lineage: Eukaryota > Metazoa > Chordata > Actinopteri > Gadiformes > Merlucciidae > Merluccius > Merluccius polli. The sequence continues at coordinate 5,460 of JAOPHQ010001177.1, forward strand.
CGCATGGCCCCACCGGCTTTTCATTTGAGCCGAGCCGATCGATTGGCCCCTTCCTGCATGCTTGGCATCGGTTTGGTTTACAATGATTGTTCCATGGATGCTTGTCTGCTGGGACCCCGTGTGTGTGTGTGTGTGTGTGTGTGTGTGTGTGTGTGTGTGTGTGTGTGTGTGTGTGTGTGTGTGTGTGTGTGTGTGTGTGTGTGTGTGTGTGTGTGTGTGTGTGTGTGTGTGTGTGTGTGTGACATTGATTGGAGCTATTTCTGCGTTGCCACATGACAGATGCAGCCTGTTCGGCTGTTCGCAGCAGAAACGTCAATGCCCACACCTGCTTGGGTGGTGAGTGTGAGGCTTCACTGACGACTGCCTCGTCTGGAGCCAAACTCGGGGACCAAGTGAGTGGTAAAGGTAGGGAGACTCCGGGTTTGGGGTGCTAATGACTAGCGTTAGCATCGTGATTAGCATTGTGGCCCAGCCCATTTTGGTGAAGACGAGGAGTGCATTGCAAGGAAAAGCAATTGAGCACAGACTAGTTTTAAGAGCGTACTATCCATATACCAGCCAATTATGTGTGTGTGTGTGTGTGTGTGTGTGTGTGTGTGTGTGTGTGTGTGTGTCCAGCGTCTGGTGACACAGACCGCGAAGAAAACGTCATGTATATACATATATATATAGTTATATATGTCGTTTCTACAATGTCATGATAATTAGTACCATTTTGCATGACTCCCCTTTACATTTGGCAGATAGCTCCACGCGAACCGCATGTTTTCTCTTCCATCATTTACATTTAGCAATGTTGGCGTCTCCTTCCGCCCTATGGAGGACCAATCTGTCCGTTTTAAAGGGAAGGACAACCGCGTATCGCATTCTCTCCGATGCACATATGTGCTTAAAGCTAGATTAAAACATACTGCGGCAGGATGGAGACAGAGAGAGAGAGAGACGGGGACGGAGACGGAAGAGACGGGCGTCGACATTTTAAACGTAAAAAAGTGACCAAAAAAAATAAAAAAAATAATTAACGCACAAAAAAAGAAAAAAAAAAAAGGGAGAGGCAAGCCGGTTCCAAGCGCTGGGGCGTGTTTGACGCAGGTAGGATTATAGCCCCTAATAAGTTATAAATGATAGTAATGGCCATCTGTTCGCCTATAGGGAGCTCCTAGCCAGCTCTGATTTGGCACACTGAGCCGAGGCACGACAGACACTCCTTTGAGCATTGGGCGTTTTAGAGCGCGGCCACCTCGTGCCTGGGCATTTGCTATATTCAGACATGACACTCCAACAGCAGATGCTCAAAGCTAGACTTCAACGCGGGGATAAGTAGCGAGGGTTATATTTTCTCCTCCACAAGCAGTTTTTTTTTTTTTTTTGTTTGTTTCGTTTTTAACCGCGCAGTTAAGCACTGCGAAGCGCCCCGCCGAAAGAGTAGAGTATTAAGCGAATAAACCTTGGTTTTAGTTCTTGAAACAAGCCTCTACTTAGGATTGCAGAGCGGTGATTGGGGGGGGGGGGGGGGGGGGGGGGAGGGTTGTCACATGTATCGTTTAATGACGAGGTTTGTCAGGGAGGACAACTAATTTCAGGACATTAAATTAGTGAACATGGGCATTGTTTTGACAATGGTAACAGCTTTCCTGTTCGTGTTTGTATAGACGTGTGCCTTTGGTGTGTGTGTGTGTGTGTGTGTGTGTGTGAGTGTGAGACAGGGCTCTGGTCTTAGCCCTGTGGCAGGTGTCTCATCCCAGTGCAGTGTTTGCAGTCTGGCCCCACTAAGCGCTGTAGCCTGGCTGAGACAGATTACACACACAGTAGCAGATGGGTGCAGACCTCATCAAACACACACACTAACACACACATACACACAGATGCATGCACATGCACATAGCAGAAGGGGAAGTGGGTACTGTATGTATGTATGGATGGATGTATGCATGCATATATATATATATATATATATATATATATATATATACACACACACACACACACACGTGTGTAGTATACAACCATTAAAAAAGAGAATTGTGTCTTTTTAGACATGGTCTTCTTGGCACGGTGCACCAAGATCCCCCGACCAAAGCTTTCTCTAAGTGGTAAGCATGTTCCTCTCACGCTCCCCGTTATCAAACCGCACATTGCTAATACGGACAGCTAAGAGGCTACGCTAATGCAACCCATGTCTGCTTCCTTATCAGACCTGGGATGATGGGGTTGAAATGCTACGCTATGCTAAATGCCTAAGTGCCCATGGCTGGAATTGTGTCCAAAGCTTGCGAACGAAAGAGTTGACAGAGCTCAGCGCTCGCTCCCAGTAAACCCGGAGAGAGATCTCGGTAGTTAGGGCTTCTTGGCTAATTAAATTGGTTTGAGAGGGGAAGAGTGTACGCTGTTGCAGTTATTAGTTGGCATCGTTTATACCACATTAACAACCGACAACTGCTTAAATGGACCTGAAGCCATTGATGTCTGTCTCTTTAAAACAAACAAAAAACGCAGAACCAACAAAACGGGTTGATTGTCGGTGTATATCACTTTTATAATTGTGTCATTTCGTGAATTCCCAAATTGACGCGATGCGTTTTCGGTGCTGCTGATTTTAATAAGTTCAGTGTGTTCTCACCTTGCTAAGTTGCTAGCAAAATGGAAGTGGGGTATTGCTTTCACAGTGAAACAGGTGCCAAGGACTCTGCCCGTATCTGCCCCCCATGTTAGACGCTATACATAGCTGGTGACAGTGGAAACATGCCGCTGAGTGATACAGCTGCACACCCCCCTACCAGCCCCCCCCCCCCCCCCCCCCCCCTCAGACCCCCCCGAACCCTGTGGTGCCATTTCTGGTGTTTTCTCTCTACTGCTATTGTGCAGTGACAGTTTCAGAGAACATGACAACATATCGTCGCAATCGCTCGCGCACACACACACACACACACACACACACACAGCCACACAGACACACAGGCACACGCACACGCACACACACACACACACAGCTCTGTGTGTTTCTCACAGCTGCCGTCAGATCCTCCATGTGACCAGTAGGGTTGTGTGTGTGTGTGTGTGTGTGTGTGTGTGTGCAGGCATGGCGGCGGTGGTCACACATTAAAGGCAGGATGTGTCACCAAAGCAGATTGATTAACCTTTTAGGCATGTGTGTGTCTGTGTGTGTGAGAGAGAGTGAAAAAACAACCAGTAGAGATGAAGAAGAAAGAAACTAAAAGTGGAGGGAAGAGGAATAGGAGAAGAGCGCCAGCAGCACACGGGTCCGTCCTGTCCCCAGCTGTGTGTGTCCTCGGGGACCTGCTGTCCAAACAGGAAGAGGTGTCACATAGCTTGAGGAACTGTCTCCGACGGACAAAAACAACTGGAGATCGCTCCATCTGTCCGTCCGTCCGTCTGTGTATCTGTGTTTGCCATACTTTCCAACTCTCTTTATTCTCTCTGGTATGCTTTCTCACACAGACACACATGTTCACACGCACGCGCGCGCACGCGCGCGCACACACACACACACACACACACACACACGTGTACACACACACACACACGTGTACACACACACACACGTGTACACACACACACACACGTGTACACACACACACACACACACACACACACACACACACACACACACACACACACACACACACACACACACACACACACACACACACAAGGCTGTCACGTATATACGTGGTGGCAGCAGTCTGTCTTGGGATCCCCCAGCTCCCTGCATGGATGCTGGGACGACAGCAGGCTCCTTCCTGCCCACTGTCTGTCTGTCTGTCTATCTGTCTCTCTGTGTGTCCGCACACAGAGTCATTTTTCAACCCTATAAAGATTCAAACTGCTATTGTCTGAAGTATGATTCGGCACACCAAAGCCAGCTTGCATGTGACTTACGAATATAGAAGCCAATACGAAAGCTACTGCTACCTGCTGTGCTTGTACTGTTTAGGGTAGCGATTGTACATATCTCTCGAACTATAACCTTCTGTTGCTTCCCTTCTATAAATTTCCTTACACAATTTGGGTATTTAGTTTTCGGTTATCGTGTCGTTACTGGGTAATGTCCTTCCTTTCTCAATCAATCAGGTCGGAGCATTGAATCTACAAGACGGCTTGAAGCCTGGAGGTTAGAGGTCATTGATCGATTGCCATGAATAAGTAAATAAGGACGTAAAAAGGGTAAGTGGAGGAGGGCGGTGCAGTAATGAGGTGACATCCCAATTAAAATGTCGTTCATGTTGTCTAATATAGTAAACACTTGATTTCATAGCTGCCATGTTGAATTGTGGGCCATTACGGCTGGTGTGTGTGTGCGTGTGTGTTATATGTTAAGACAAATTGGTTTTCAGCTTGACTGCTTGTGTGTGTAAATGAGTTTGAAAGGGTATGTAATCAGCTAAGACAAGGAAGGGACAAGTGTGCCCTGTTTTTGTTTGTGTACATTCGTGTGTGTGTGTGTGTGTGTGTGTGTTTTTATTTGTGTCCCTTCATGGATGCATTTGTTTACGAATGTGTGTATGTGCTTAGGTGTATGTGTAGTGCATGTGTCTGCGTAGGTGTATGTGTTGTGTGTGTGTGTGTGGGTATGTGTGTGTTTCTGAGAGACAGGGAAAGCGAGCAACACTGCTAAAGGCAGCTGGACGCCAGCCAAACTCTTGATAAGTCCTATTGGAAGGTCCTCATGAGAATGAACACTCACTTGAAATGAGAGAGAGAGAGAGAGAGAGAGCATTGAAACGAATTGAAGAATGTCATGTTAAGTCATTATGTCATGTTCCTGCCTGGTCTCGCACGCGCACACACACACACACACACACACACACACACACACACACACACACACACACACACACACACACACACACACACACACACACAGGCACACAAAAAGTGACCCAAACGCAGTGTTTCTTAAACATACCATCGCGATTGGTATTTCTAGTAATTGTCACAGGGGGCTGCAGCATATCCCAGCTGGTCTATCCGTCCTATCTTCGCAATGTCACTTTCTCTCCACTGGTATGAAATTAGGGAAATAGGGAAATAATGGCATAGTGAATACTGATATGTGATATACTGTATGCTAATGTTTTGTTTTATTTAATAGTTATAAAAGACACTTCTTTTTTCTCCTCACAATATCATATCTGCTCCCTCTATTCTCTAGATCTTTTATTTAATTTATATATTTGACATATTCCTCCATTTAAGACCCATCCATCCATCCATCGCTCCATCCAGGCGTCCACATACACTGTTCCCACAACAGCATCCCTGTCTGAATACCATTCCTCTTTCGTTCTCACCCTCTCCACTGTTATTTCTGTTGCTCTGGTATATTTAAACCATGCCTCTGGGGAGAACAGAAGCTTGCCTCAATCTGGAACCAATTGTTTTGTTCGGTCCGTGATTCCAGAACCAAACGCCCCACAAAGGAACTCTTGTTAGTAGTGTTGTATTATTTGTTTTCTGCCCAAGTTACAGATTGTGCCGCTATCAAAGCAAATTTCAGTTTTTTTGTTTTTTTTTAATCACAATCCTGTTTTTCAGTTGTGGAACAAAGAGAGAGAGAGACGCATCAAAGCATCAGAGCTGTCACAAAACATGTAATGTGGCAAAATAAACGGGCGGCAACACAAGGACCGGAGAGGAGAACAAGCTACTACTGGTTGTGATAAGCAGCGGTGGCAACATTTGATGGCCCTTGCAGCGTTTGCAACCAAATGTGCCGACGCAATGTTGTTTACTAAAGTCGCTATCCCCGCGTTTGTCTCAATCTGTCTGTGAATACTGTGTGTTCTCTCTGTGGGACTCTATTCCCCCCTCCATTCGCATTATCAAACACGAGTCTAATTGGAAAGTCGCTTGGCATTGCAGAACAACGACCATCGGCTGATCATTGAGCTGAGCTCGGTAGTGAACATGGCACACTGAACACTGGAGAACTGGGGGATGCAGCGCGGGCGTTGGCAGAATACAGAAACAAGGTCGGGCCTCTTCACTCTGACAACGTGAATGTCAGTATGTAGCGCTGAGGCCATGATGATGTAGGTTCAGAGAAGCTCACACAGTGAGTGCCGTTGACGTCCGTCCTGCTGTAGGGCATCTGGGATAGGACTATTTACTATTTAGTAGGGCTGCGCAGTTAATGGCATATTCATCTAAAATTGGCCCCTGCAATTTGTTGATCATGAAAGGGTTGCAATTCATTTATAAAAAAAGAAAAATTCTAAAAACATAAATACATCCGATATTTTACGCCCATTACATTAAAATCAAAATACAAACCGTTACAAATCGGCAATTTATTTATTATTGTTATTTGTACACAGTAGGCGCCACAGAATATTAATTGAATCGATAATCTGTTAATCACAACGCAATCACAATGTGATTGCGAAATAATCGCAATCACAATATCGGGCGACGTAATTGCTGTTATCCTTGCTGTCGTAATGGTGCAGTCCTGCTATTTTGTCATTTTTTGCTTTTTTCCAAAGTGGCAGGGAATTTCCGATATGTCATTATAGTATAGCAGGTAGGGATCACGCATCGTTGACTATCCTGCACGCCATGGCTACAGTGGTCATGTGCACGTGTGCAACACGTTTCTACGGGTGCATATTGCGAGCATGTGCCGGACCCCATGTGCTTGTGCCTCCATGGGCGTCTGTCGCAGGCTGCCTAGCTGAGGCTGATCTCCTTCGGCTGTGGATTCTGGCTGCCGCCATATGCCGACCACACTAAAAACTGCATAGGGCGAGCTTAGAGGCCATAGAGCTGCTGACCCGACCTTCAGTATAGGACACCTGGTAAAGGGGGCGGGGGGGGGGGGGGGGGGGGGGGGGGGGGAAGAGAGAGAGAGAGAGAGAGAGAGAGAGATCCACAAGACATTAAATGTTTAAATTCGATTGGATTTAACTTTATAGTGCAGTAAGCAACGAAGCAGAAGCAAAGTAGCAAAAAGGTGAGCATAAAAAGGCGAGTACGAATGGGTAATACAGTAAACAAGTATATATAGTGTATAACATGATATAAACAAAGTATGTACAACTATGGTAGTCCAAATATACAATGGTAGGTAATAGAGCTGGGACGATATGCTTTTCTCCTGATTCAATGCTATCATGATACTTGGGTGCCAATTTGATATGTATTGCGATTTTTAAGTATTGCGATTTGATATTACGAGTTATTGCGATTTTTGTTTACTTTTTTAACACTAGACCATAGGAACAAATGTAACCATACACTTCTAGAGACTGTATATCATGAGGCATATTTCCAAAAACAATGCCCATCACATGTCAGCTAGACTTTCTGACATTTTTTCATTGATATACTGGGAGGGTTTAAGGGAAGGTTACATGCTACTGTCGATGTAGTGTACCTCTTGCATGCATTTAATGTGAAAACAATAAATATACTGTTGTCTACAGATAACAAATTGTCTACAGATCAGTTCTACTCAAATAAGGACAAAAAGCCGCAAATTGTTGCCCAAACTTAGCGGTTGTTAACCTGTATGCGTAGTGGACCAGTGAGTGGTGGAGCACCTTGACCCGTCATGTGTCTCTCCTCCTGGGTCACATGTGGTGCCAGGGGACAGGCAGGCAGTCTGCTCCTCAGCACAGCAGGAGCTCAGGCTGATCTTAAACCCATTAAGGCCACCTGGGTGAGTAGCCATGCCTTGGCTTGAGAGATGGCCCGGAAGACAGAGGGGGGGGGGTGTGTGTGTGTGTGTGTGTGTGTGTGTGTGTGTGTGTGGGGCCAAGATGTGGTCAGGTAGATTCTATGCATGCTGCCGCCTGCTAAGGATCGGCATTTTACTAACACACACACATAGAGAGACACACACACACCTGCAGACACACACTCTCATTCCACATGTATTGTCTCTACTGGGTCACGCTTGTGGACCATGTTGGTCTCATGTGGCTTCTTGGCCAGTAGTTTGTATGGACCTGCTATAGGTAGCTCTGGCCCAGCCTGCCTGCCCTCGCTGGTTAAGTCAAAGCCTTAACCAATGCTATTATCCTGACCAGCCGGGAGCTGATCCGCTAGTACTGGCGCCTATGGACCAGCCTTTTGCATGTGCTGGCTGCCTCGCTGCCTCCACCAACTGGCCTGTGTGTATTTATGATGCGGTGTGCGCCTGGGGTGTGTACGCAGCACGTGTGTGTCAACGTGGGTTTTAGTGTATACTCTATGGGCATATGGGCCTGCGCTCGCCTGCTACTCTGATCCCTTTATTTCCATTGGAGCCCAACTGGAGACCCTAAGACAGAGGGTTAAGCAGCCTGCCTCTCCCTCCATTTAGGAGTGTGTGTGTGTGTCTGTGTGTGTGAGTGAGAGAGAGAGAGAGAGAGAGAGAGGTGGGGTCTCCATGGTGACAACAGATGCAGCTGCTGCAAAGAGTGATTTGAACGTCAGCAGCAGAAACCCTGTGTGTGTGTGTGTGTGTGTGTGTGTGTGTGTGTTAGCAGGAGGGGCCCAGCGAGAACCGTAAACACCAGCAGGCCATGACTTCCACAAATAGATCTCTTAGAAATAAAGCAGTGCTAGGGCTGTGGTGTGTGTGTGTGTGTGTGTGTTATCACAACAAGGCATCAACTCACACATGTTACCCATGCACAGTGCTAATACTTACATACCAAATTAATATGAGTATGTAATGTATCATATTGCAGACATCTCACATTGATTACATTACATTGGAGTCATGTCGGCATAGAAATATTCAAATTGCCACGATATGTGCAACAACGTGCTAAGAAATGTCTAATCACACGCACACGCGTCAGCGCCGCGCCCTCCCTCATCCCTTTGTCCGCGCTGCAGCGTATCGTATCACCTTGCGATAATCCCGCCACCCTAGATCCAGACGTCTCGTCGACGGGCCCGGCGTGATCCCTCCTCTGTGATGGCAGAATGGGCCTTTCGATACAGATGCAGATGCTGGAGCTGCTTCTCTTTGGCCTGGGATCGCCCCACCGTCATCGAAGACAGTGGGTGACGACGTTCCCCCTCATTGCTTTCGCGTTATCGGGGCCGGCTCTTCTGCTGCCGCACCCCCCCCCCCCACACACTCCTCCTCTTCCTCTTACTCTTCCTGCTCCTCCAACCAGGGCTATTTTCCAATTTTATTTATGGGGCGGCTCGCTTTAGCCTTTTAAGCTGGCTTTTTCAAGGCTAAAAACATACAAATCTCTCCCCCCCCCCCCCCCCCCTCCTCCACACCACCCAAAAAAACCATATGGACGACTATACCTCAATCAGTGGTGTGTGTGTGTGTGTGTGTGTGCTTGCTCACTAATATTAGACTAATCCCTGGTGATTATGGGAGTGGTTATTAGGATGAATATGGCAGCGGGGCTGGGGCTGGGTCGGGGCTGAGTTGAGTTGAGCCCAGGCGGCGGTGGCGGTGGAGGAACAGATGTCGGCTGACCCACATCTGCTCGGGGCGGTGGGGACACAGTGGAGCGCCAGGTCACGACTGCTGGGCCACCTCAGGGATGTGCTACAGCTGGACCCCCCCCCCCCCCTCCCCCACCCCGAAGTATTTTTCTCAGAGTCCTGCCGTGTCCATCGTGCAACGTGTTCTCGCTTTTGGGAATTGCAACCCCCCCCCCCCCCCCCGTCAGAATAAACAAACATACAAACAAAGGAAATAGATTTTTGTTCCAGTTCAAGTCGAAGTTGGGGCTACAAGTCGTTGTCAAAGTTACTCAAAGGGATGCGGTGAACCGACCCAACGAGAATGAGGGCCATAGAGAGCGCTAATTGGAAACATCTCGCTCGCGAATCCAGCCAGCCTCGGTGGTGTGGGGAGGAGCGTCTCCTCTCTCCTTTGTTTCCCGACGCTCTTGATCCCTCGGTCACTGGTCAGAGATCCCAAGGGGTCCGTGATAGTTTGCAGTTTGCAGATTGGCCCGCAGGATGACTCGAGATGTGAGGAAACACGACGCAAAGTTCACACGCAGAGTTGGCGGCTTCAAGTAGTGGCGCCGGGACAACAAACCCAAAAGCGAGTGGATTCAAAGTCGCGGGAACGGTTTTCTATTCCTTGCAAGCCTTGGGGAAGAAAAAAAAAAGACATGCGTTGACCCCGTATTCCTGTTCATTGCCGTGCGCTTTAGTGTCAATTCATGAGTCAGGCTGTAATCAGGTGCAATCCCCATTAGGCTCCTCGATCACCTATTGCATTCAGCTATTTCGTCTACAAAGTCATTTTGGGAAAATTAAGACTTTATTTCCCCGTGCCAACACCAGTTGTAGACATCATTACATTACCTAGGGTAACTGCCAGAAGCTTATGGCTGGCCATTTAACACGCCTCTAATGTCCTTACTTTCCATCTCTTTCTAGCGTTTATTACAGGATTTCAACTGTCCTCTGTCTACACATCTGTCTGGCGGGCTTCTAGTCGCTCCCTGCCTGCCCTCATTTTCATTGTTTTTTCTCTCTCTCGCTCTCTCTCTCTTGCCACACAACAGGACTTGAGGGCTTGTTCTCGTCTTCCCAGTGGGCAGTGGGGTTTGATTGACAGCCGGGGCGGGCGTCTTGACACAGGTCTGTGGCCCCGTCATCATGGCTGATTGTCCCACGCTGCTCTGCAGAATGACAGGCGCCAACAGGGCCATTTACTCCTGGCTCTGGACACACACAAAAAAGGACAACCCCCCCCAACCACTCACTGTCTCTAATCACTTCACTGTCTCTCACACACACTTCACAGACGCACACACGCACAAAGACACACTGACAGACATATACGCACACACTGACACACGCACATGAACACACACACACACACACACACACACTTCTTACTTCCTCGACATTTTCTCAGTCCTTTTTTTTTTATATTTCATCTTTCCTTGTGTGACCTCAACCCTCACTAGTTATAACGCTCCCTTCTCTTCAAGGATGATATTCATATTCTATCAACTGTTTTCTCTTCTCCTGTCCACTCCTCCTCCCTTCCCTATCCTACCGCTGTACTAGCCAGTGAAGGCCGCCCTTAATCTAAGGGAAGCTTCCAGGTATGAATATTGTGTATAAATGGTGTATAACACTTAGCAGATTCCCCCAACATATGAAATGTCTAGTTCTGGACATCAAACGTATCAATTGAAGTTATATACTGAACGTATCAATATATTGATAAGTTTGCCTTATCAGTAAGCTACTAAGGAGGTCTGGGTGAGAGTGATGGGGCTTTACAGGTGGAAGGCCATTGAAGGCCATGCTCTGTTTTTCCCACAGGGAAGAAATACGTCACACATTTCCAGCTAACTTTTCCATGGAGTCATTGTTGTTTCAGCCTATCCTTACTTTAAAAGGATAAAACATAGTGAGCGGAGGACAGCTCTTGTTGGTAATGTCTTTGTTATGATGTGGAGAGTTTAAAACGAGTGATATCACTTTAACCTCAAGTTTAGCAATCATCAAAAGGAAAAGCAGCCAAAGTACACAACAATAATTGCCTTTTCAGTAAACTTCAAGGTTGGTTTGCCTCCCAGCAGAAAACCGGTGTTTCTCTGCCAAGGCTGCAGAAGCTGAAACAAACATGCAGTTTAAAAGATGCCGTTTTCAGGATGTATAACACTGTATTACACTGTATGGTGACATTAGTAGCTCAGTGTTGACCATTTTGCACAGCATATTTATGATTTGGGGTGTGTGTGTGTGCAGGTGTGTGTGCGTGTGTGTTTGCAGGTGTGTGTGTGTGTGTGTGTGTGTGTGTGTGTGTGTGTGCATATGCTGAAGGACAGGAGGGCATCAGATGAGTACAGACTGTTTCCACCTGCCAGGTGCTTGGTCTTTAATCCCCCTCTCTGTCTGATTAAACACACACACACACACACACACACACACACACACACACACACACACACACACACACACACACAGCACACCAGCTCAACAAGGTCACCAACAAGGTTGTATGGTTCAGTCAACCATACAACAATGACACACGTGGAGCAGGTTCATCTAGTCTAGTATAGAATAGTCAGGCTCTAATAAAGGACCGGGAAATAATTACTTTTATATGACAGTTTTAGTTCATAGCCGTCTTTATGAGAACACAATGAACTGGGTCCTTTTTTCCTGAGAACGTCATAGCAATGCACTTATTCACCCACGCTAACTGGACGGGGGAACTAAATGTGTAACTCTGCAACCAAAATGGCCGCAAGGTGAAGAAGGCCAAATGGCTTTCCCCAATGACAGTAGCTAAGAAGGTGGATCAGATCATCTCATAGAAGGTCTAGCAACCGGGGGACACCTCAAATGTAGAGGTGTCCTCAAACAAGACACCTGACTCCTGGTTGGTCCCTGAAATCTGTAGCTAGTAAAGACATTATGTATGTATGTATGTATGTATGTATGTATGTATGTAGCGATGACCTGTAAACTCTCCCAAAAGGATGAGCATTTGGTTAGTATTAATTTTTGTCAGTGCACTACTACCTGTAGGCCTACTTGCTATCCCAAAAGAAACATTTAGTAGTGTCAAGGAGTAGACATTGCATGCATGCATTTGTAACAATGATAACATTGTCTTTGTCTCATCTAATTCAGATGCAAACCTCAAATCGCTTGAAATGAGAGTGTAGGGAAGAACATACAGCAATCTCAAATACAGCGATGGATCTGCAGCGGATATGGAGTATCTACGCTTTAAAACCGCCCCGACGGTTTTCAAAAGGTCAAAAGGTTAAACGCTTCCCCAATTGAAACAAAACCAAAAGTCAGCAGGAAAACAATTTAATTGAAATGTTTACTTCCTGTTGTGGTTGCTGAGGGAAGAGTTTCGCTGTGATACTTGTGTGGGGGGGGGGGGGGGGGATCCCCTGCAAGGCTACACCAGGTGCCACAGTCTTAGGAGCTTTCTAATGGAAGGCACCTGGCAGCCCACATCACCTTGACATCTTGTGACGTTTCACAGCGGAGGGTGTAGAGAACATGCTGAAACCCATGAAGGTTTTCCACTTTTTTTCTCCACGTTTATAATGGGAACCAGATAGCAGCACTGTGCACCCATCTGGCCCGCACACTGGAAATGTTCCTCTTCAGAACGAAAATGCAGAGAAAGCATTAAACTTACATCTGGTCAGAGAATTTCAGTCCTGAATTTCAGTGACAACTTGAAAATGTGCATTGTGTGCGTTATTGGATTATACCGATTATACGGCGTAGTTGCTGTAAAAATCTTTCTGATGGTTTGGGTTGTTTGTCTGTCTCAGTTTTTCATAGGATTTCGAGTATTTTGAGTATTTTTCTAGTCCTAAAAGACAAGGCAGGCAAAAACATGGCTGTTTTGGAAAACCTATTTACTCATTTGCTAAGTTAGCTTGCATTTAGATAGAAATATAACATTAAGGAGCAGGCAGGTTTGTCGTCTTGCTCAGGAATGCCTACAGGCACCCTGGACTAATCGGGGGGCAGATCAAACCCAGAACACCCAACCTCCTGACTATCTTGCCTTTACAATAGACAACAACCAACAGTGACAAAAACAACGAATGAATGAGAAAAACCCATTGATTTCCACCATGGGGAACTCCCGAGGCGGTGCCACCGTGACAACGTCTCTCAGGGGGTCTATTGTCAACCCTGTTGTCACCACAGGCTGTAGCGATCATGCACAGAGTTTGGCGATCCCGGGCGTTCGCTGTGGAGAGGGAGAAGCCACTCAAACCACAGTTTTAGTGGTACATGGTTTCCAGCAGACGCTGTTGAAAGGTTTCGTCAAGTTAATGTGCTGACCTGTCAGCAAATTAGATCAAAAGTAGATCCTACACTGTGTGTGTGTGTGTGTGTGCATGCATGAGGACCTCACGGGGAGGGTTTTTCTGTTATTACTTGTCAGTATTTGCCAGACACCCCCCCCCGCCCCCTCACCACCACCACCATCTCCATAGACGTGATGGCAGCAGTCTGGGAGGTAAAGCAGGTGGCCTGAAGTGCATTTGCCACTGTGTACAAATATGTCAAGTCTCTACAGTGGAAGGGTGATAGAATCCAGCCAGGTTTACATACTGTACACGTTGCACACGCTGTAAAACGACACGCAGTGTAACTTTTCCGTCCATTTGTTTTTTATGGGTCGAACATGAGCTTTTAATCGCGATTCGACTTTTTTTTAGTTGCTACCATGCAAGGGGTTGAAATGTGTTACAGAAAGAGACCCGTGCGTGCCTCATTGTTTGGGTGTATCCATGAGAGTTTGTAGTTAGTTTCGTGGGGGGGGGTTTCGAGTTGCATGGCTCCAGGCATTTCGGCTGCTACTGTATTTATTAACTTTTGAATGATGACTTAGCCCTGTTTTGTTTTGACAGCAACAGAGCTCATATGCAGACATGCAGAAGGGAATTTCAGTTCGGGAGCCAATCACGGCTTTCCATGTGAAATATTTTTTTAGTCTGGTCGATATCAACATTTTCATCAGAACAAAGCCGAGTGTTGTCCTCCGTCGAACATAAAAGTGAACAATCTTCATCTTGTTTTCAATGTGACGCCAGACGG
>JAOPHQ010001177.1:25000-143048 GCA_030340625.1 Merluccius polli
ATAGCAGACATATTGGTGCAACTAACAGTTTCTCTGCTTACTTTTCTCACAAAAGTGATTTCCTATCCGGAATTGTTTTTCCGTTTGTTCTGTTTTGTTCTCCGTTGTGTTTTTCCCCAAAACCTCCCCCTGTCCTTATCCTCCACCACCACCACCACTGCGAAAAACTGAAATTGGACCCATTTTGTATTCAAGTAATGACAAACCGCACCGATCGGTTGGAACAATGAGGTTTTTTCTCTGCTCAATCGCACACCTGCAATCTTAGCGGCTTTGCTTTGGCGCTCCCCATAGTCAGCCTCCGTTGTTTTCAGGATTCTTTTGCTGCTAACCACGGGGCCCATTCCAATAGACTGCATTTTGAGAAGCATCTCTCTTCAGGTGCGGCTCCTCTCTCCTGCGCCTCCCCTCCCCTCCTCTCCTCTCCCCTCACCTCCCCTCCTCTCCTCTCCTGTCATCTCCACTCCACTCCTCTCCTCTCTTCTCTACTTCCTCACAAACCACACCTTACTCCCGAACAGCAGGAACTAGTGCCGTCCGACCTTGTGGATGCACTGAACTAGACATGACACAATCAATGTGACTTTGGTTTGTGTGTGTGTGTGTATGTGTGTGTAATGTGTGTCCAGCGTTTCCCCTATGATTTTTTTTCCAGCAGCGGGGCTGAGGTGTGTGTGCACGGTGCTGATGTGCGCGGGCGCAGAGAGGTTTAAGTGTGATGATTGATTCCAGGAGGGCTCTGGTGCGTTCCAACACAAGCGGTCTCTGGTTGGGTCTAACAATATAACATGACAAGAAATGGCATGCGAGCTGCGCAAGCCACATTTTTTGGCATTAATGTTTAGCGAAATACAGTTTTCAGTCTGCAATTCGTAGCCATCCCATTGTCTGGGTTTCATAATACTGATGCTTCTGTTCTACACAATCAAATATGTAGGTCACTTGCTATTATTAAGTCACACTTGTTGTGTTACTTTTTCTCTTTATGCATCCTACATTTAGTCTAAAGCCATTCATGAGCTGCTCACCTGCAGTATCATCATTTTTATTCTTCTATAACAGAACACTATTTCTCCAATGACAATGTTACAATTGAGGGGGGTGCAGTAGGGATCACCTATGATATATATTATTTTAAATAAAACAAATAGCATTTGGAGCGCCTTTTTTTTCCTTCTTTGCACGGCTGATTGCAGTGCCGCTAGTCATCCAGCAGCAGTGCTGCGCCACTGCTGGATGCATGGAGGGGACACACTGGTGTCAGTGTGCGTTTAGACTCCCGTGTGAGTGCGATGACAAGCGTCCAAGTCTGTGATTGAGATTGATGATTTTGTAATTTTTTTTATGGTGTGGTTGTGTGTGTGTTGGTGCAGTGTGTGTCTTTGCACATGGGTAAGTAGGTGCACACCCGTGTCTCGGGGGAACACACTGCGACCCCGGTCGCATGTGGCCACCAGAGGCCACACTGGCAGAGGCTGCGATGATGATTAAGGACAGGGGAGCGAGATAGAAAATATGGATTAATGAAGGATCAGATAGGACTCATAACGTCCCAGAGCAGAGGAGCAGAGAATATGTGTCGGTCTCCTTCAGGGAGTCCTTGTTTTGTTTCATTCAAGGTTATAGCGAAGGGTGGTGAAATCCAATACCCGTCGTTACTTACTTAAACTTAGCTTCACCAGCAGATAGAAACGAACAGTCTGTACCTGCGCATTTCTGCTCAGAGTTGCTGAAGGGCCTATTCCACATGCACGCACGCACGCACGCACGGACACACACACACACACACACACAGTTTCCTTCCACACTGCAGGTGGAAGGAAACCAGGAGGAAATCCAGAAAAACATGGAGGGAAAATGCGAGCTCCACACAACACAGACAGGACCCTAAATTGAATCCAGGTCTGCAGAGCTTCCTGTGCTATAATACAACCTGGTGTGCCTCCACACTGGCCTCTTAACAACCAGCAAAACAAACAACCGCGGTAGCACCTTGCTATGCTGGCCGCGTGGCCCACAGTGGCTCCATCTACCTCTGCTTTGGAGCAACTTGTTCTCTCTGTTTGCATCACCTCTTTGGTTATGCAGTTAGTGGAACACACACACACACACACGTGCACACACACGCGCACAAGCACATACACACAAGCACATACACACAAGCACATACACATAAGCACACACAAGCACACACACACATGCACAAACACACACATACACGCACACGCAAACACCAGCTCATTATCATGTAAAGTCAGGAACGGCAGAATACCTGTGTTGCAGGTGGCTGTCAGTCATTAATGTGAGTCAGTTCTGCTAGTCAATGTTTACCTGAGCGGGGGTTAGTCATTGCCAGAGAGCCTGCAGCCTCAAGATGACTCCATCTGCACTGGAGGTATGTGTGTGTGAGTGCATGAGGGCGGCGGCAGCAGCAGCAGCATGGCCCACAGAGCATAGCTTCACATTACCCTGCACTTTATTCCCAGCGGCTGGATAGAGGCCCTGTGGGTGATTATTAATAGACATAACCGTAGAACACAGGATCGTTCGCACATGGAGGTTGTGAAAATGACTTGGGTAAAACAATGTTATTGGAAAAAAAGTGCAAATGTAATTTGTATCGAGTTCACTATAATACCGGATCATTTGCACAATGTCTTCCTGCATGACCATAGTCTATACAAAGAATTTGCCTGTAACAATTTGTTATTGGAGAACGTAAAAACAAAATTTTATTGCGTTTTAATACATTTCCATAAAATGTACACGGACCAAAACCACACCAGTAGCCCAGTGTAGTTTCTGTATACAGTGGTGAGGCAGATCATGGAGAAAGGGAAAGTTTCGACGACGAAGGTGCCTGACGGGCGTGAGCGCCCAGGTGGTGTGTGTCAGCCTCGGGGGAGCGGGGTGGGGGGTGGGGGGGGGGGGGGGGGGGGGGGGGGGGGGGGGGGGCAGGGTGGTGGGAGCCAGCAGGTGCCTCACACTTTACAGGTGTCTGTTGGTGCGCACGGGGTGTGCACGTGCATTTCATATGTGTCAATTTGTGTGTCTGTCCATGGGTGTGGGGTGAGAGTCATAGATGGAGACTTGAGATAACGAGAGACAGAGAGAGAGACCGAGAGGGAGAGAGAGAGTTAATGACTTCCAGGAACTATTGGCAGGTGAGGTTCAGCGGGTCCTTGTTTGATGAATGCAGTAGAAGGATGTTTGGGTTATGATTCATCACAGATCACAAGATGTGCTAACCGTTGGATAGCAATATCTTGAACCAACTGTTTTGTCCTGTGTCCAATTTGTGTCATGCTTACCTTCTATATTATCTATCGAGATAGATAGATCCTTTAATAATCCTTACAGGAAATTATCTTTCTATCTATCTATCTTATCTATCTATCTTACACTCTATATGGAACACAATACATGAATACAGAATAAGAAAATGTGCTTTGTCACATTGATTATCAATATCAGCCTCCCATATCAGCCAGAAAAAAAGTACATTTTATGTTCTTATCTTATCAATAGGCAGCTATAAAATAATATTATATATATATATATATATATATATATATATATATATATGTATATGTATGTATGTGTATGTATGTATGTATATATGTATATATATATGTGTATATGTATGTATGTATGTATGTATGTATGTATGTATGTATGTATGTATGTATATATATATGTATATATATGTATATATATATGTATATATATATATATATATATATATATATATGTATATATATATGTATATATATATATATATGTATATATATATGTATATATATGTATATATATACACTCACTGGCCACTTTATTAGGTACACCTGTCCAACTGCTCTTTAACGCAAATTTCTAATCAGCCAATCACATGGCAGCAACTCAATGCATTTAGGCATGTAGACATGGTCAGGACGATCTGCTGCAGTTCAAACCGAGCATCAGAATGGGGAAGAAAGGTGATTTAAGTGACTTTGAACGTGGCATGGTTGTTGGTGCCAGACGGGCTGGTCTGAGTATTTCAGAGACTGCTGATCTACTGGGATTTTCACGCACAACCATCTCTAGGGTTTACAGAGAATGGTCCAAAAAAGAGAAAATACCCAGTGAGCGGCAGTTCTGTGGGCGCAAATGCCTTGTTGATGCTAGAGGTCAGAGGAGAATGGCCAGACTGGTTCGAGCTGATAGAAAGGCAACTGTAACTCAAATAACCACTCGTTACAACAGAGGTATGCAGAAGAGCATCTCTGAACGCACAACACGTCGAACCTTGAGGCAGATGGGCTACAGCAGCAGAAGACCACACCGGGTGCCACTCCTGTCAGCTAAGAACAGGAAACTGAGGCTACAATTCGCACAGGCTCACCAAAATTGGACAATCGAAGATTGGAAAAACGTTGCCTGGTCTGATGAGTCTCGATTTCTGCTGCGACATTCGGATGGTAGGGTCAGAATTTGGCGTCAACAACATGAAAGCATGGATCCATCCTGCCTTGTATCAACGGTTCAGGCTGGTGGTGGTGGTGTAATGGTGTGGGGGATATTTTCCTGGCACACTGGGCTTATTAGTACCAATTGAGCATCGTGTCAAAGCCACAGACTACCTGAGTATTGTTGCTGACCATGTCCATCCCTTTATGACCACAGTGTACCCATCTTCTGATGGCTACTTCCAGCAGGATAACGCGCCATGTCATAAAGCGCGAATCATCTCAGACTGGTTTCTTGAACATGACAATGAGTTCACTGTACTCAAATGGCCTCCACAGTCACCAGATCTCAATCCAATAGAGCACCTTTGGGATGTGGTGGAACGGGAGATTCGCATCATGGATGTGCAGCCGACAAATCTGCAGCAACTGCGTGATGCTATCATGTCAATATGGACCAAACTCTCTGAGGAATGTTTCCAGTACCTTGTTGAATCTGTGCCACGAAGGATTAAGGCAGTTCTGAAGGCAAAAGGGGGTCCAACCCGGTACTAGCAAGGTGTACCTAATAAAGTGGCCGGTGAGTGTATGTATATATATGTGTATATATATGTATATGTATGTATATGTATATATATACGTATATATGTATATGTATATGTATACGTATATACATATATATATACATGTATATGTATATGTATATATATATATACGTATATACTACATATATACTATATACATATATATATGTGTGTGTGTGTGTGTTGATATTCTCCAAATATATCTGTTTCATCCTGATAGCTATTGCTACACACAGCTGAGCGTCGACCGTGGTCTGAGTCATGTCGTGCGAAGGGTGACCTTCCGGCTTATCCGCCGAGCGCTCGGTGCATCTGTGCATGTTTACCAGCGCGCCCGCGTCTTCCTCCGTTTCCACTGATGAGCTCCACTCACAGCTGCTCCTCCTTTGGTTTCTGCAGCGCCGGGCCGTGACGAAGGTGGCCCTCCCGTCCGCCCATCCACGCCGACCTCCTCTTCCTGTTTTTCCTCACACGAGTTGCAGGGCTAAAGGGGAAGAGGCGGAGAATTCATTTGTGTGCAGCTATTGCTGAGCTATCGCTATCGCTGAGCCCGCTCATCAATAATGGAGAAGTCCCTTGTAATGCACGACTTTGTCCGCGCGCGCATGCACGCACACACAGGCAAGCACACCACACACACACATGCACACACACAATCTTTTTTGAATAATAACTATTGTGTGTGTGTGAGATGTTGCATGTTTTTTTTTTTACAACACGATGTTCCTGTTTTACATCAGCGGTGCATGTATTCTCGCGTTTATGACACTGATATTGTTGCCTTGCGGCCACGCATATTCTCTCACACACGCATGCACACACACACACACACACACACACACACACACACACACATACACACAGATATTCACACACAGACACACACACACACACACACACACACCTGTGTCACCTGAGCCTTTAGACAAGTATGAGTTCTTTTCTTCTTCACACACAGGGTGTGTTCTCGCACTGCATTTACTCAAACCCCGTATTTATTTTCAAACTACTTTCCTGACTCCCAACAAACTGTCAAGGGGGGGGGGGGGGGGGTCCTCAGGTTATAAATGAGCATTGATGAGGGTGAGGGTGAATGAGGGTTTTGAGTGAAGGCATAGGAAGCGTATGGTGTAGCGTATTTTCTGAAGTGGTTGAGGGGGAGGGCAGTGAAGGGTGTGTGTGTGGGTGTGGGTGTGGGTGGGTGGGGGGGGTTGGCCTTAGGGGAGAGAGCACGAGATACAGGTAGGGACATGACATCACCCAAGCAGGTGCTGTTTGCGGTTGTTCTCCTGGGGTGCTGTGGGTCATGTGACTTCCAGGATGAACCTGAGAGGACCTCTCCTCTCCACCCCTACCCCCACACAGACTGGGCGTCTTACGTTTGAACCTGATTGGCATTTCAGGTCAGCCACAGTTCATGTCAAGTCAGACTTAACAGCATAAATCCATGAGAACTGGGTGATTCAGGGAGGAAGGTGGAAAAAAAGGAAATGGCTTTTCATCGCTGCTTGACCTCCAGATGTTCCAGACGCTTTTCTTGTTAGGAACCAAAGCCGTCGTTAGGAGCAACATGAAACACATGACACTTTAAGTGACTAGAAAAGAATGACTTCAAACTTTTGCGAGGTGTTGAAAGAATACCCATCTGAAATGGCACTACCAGGTAATTGAAAAGTGAAATGTTGCATATGGGTAGTCTGATACGTTTATAGGCACACCTTTTTATATACACAAGAAGCACTAAGAAAACAAAACACATTGGAGAATACCCATTGTATGTTGAAAAGTTTGTGTGCGTATGTACTTTTTCCTTCAGTTAGAGCATAGCTGGGTATTGTCGTATGTGACATATTTCTTTGGTAATTCATTTACAATTAGAAAATGTAAATCAGACAGGTGGCTGCTGGCGGCTGCCAGAATCTATTTGTTTTACCTAAGGCGTCTCACATCCTCTCTTTGTAGCCAGGTGTGTGGTGCATCCATGTTTTTGCATTATATGGATGCACATACACCTGGTTATACAAAGTCACACACACACACACACACACACACACACACACACACACACACACACACACACACACACACACACACACACACAGAAAGGCAAGGTCACCTTTGGGTGCTCTGAGGATCTTCCTGAGTAGTAAATAAGCCTTTTCGTTTTGGGTGCAATTGGTAGCTTGTAAAATGGCACAGAAAAATACATCAGTGTTTCAACAATATCTTGACATTGTTGAGAGTAGTGTGTTGCAAACTCTGCAGTGTTCAGTTGATGTAGATAGACTGTTGTCTAAAGGGTATTATGATCCAGCCAGTCCTGGTGCTTATGGTGGCATTAATAAACTACATTCCCTCCTTAAACATAGCAAGGCACAGATACCACCTCTAGAAGATGTCAATAATTGGCTATTTAAGCAAGATGCATATACTCTGCACTACGCCATCCCCACTACATTTCCTGTCAGTAAAGAATGAGAAAAGGGTATTTACCACCCTCTACAAAACAAATCTTGCAACTAAGGGTTTTGTTAGCTACAGCTATATTTTGAAAAGCTTATGAGCAGACATTTACAGATTAATATTTTACAATACCAGCCATACATTATCCAGTTTATAAGTGAAAAGACTATAGTGGCGATATATTGCAAGGCACCTTTATGAACAAAACAAAGAATTTTAAATAGAAAAGCTTAGAAAAGCTTAAGATAGAAAAACAAGGGGTGGGGGGGGGGGGGCGAAGGAATATTTTGTTTTGTCAAATGGTTAGGATGGCCTGAGGTTTACAATTGAAACCTGCATCCTATTTGCACATGAAAGAAAGAGGATGCAGTATAACTTATAACACAACCGTGAAAGGATGAAGACTTCTCTGAAAGAGGGTGCTGGAGGATTTTATTTGACACTATCAAGTAATACATCTTCATCGGTGTAAATTGAGTGACTCTCAAATTTGGATACATAAAAAACAACAACATTGTGACTGGGGTCTAAACCTAGATCACTGTGTAATTTCTGGGCAAACATCAATTTATCCTGTTCAGACATCATCCCATAGGGATCAGACAACTCTTCATTAAGCCATCTTGTGTTAAGAAAATTTGCTACACATAGTGACACCCTTGATCTGCAAGGAAAGGCATCCGACGTCAGCATCTTGACCGGGATGAGATGGTGGCTATTAGTGGGTATGTTGAGACTACGTTTTCTTACGTATGATTTCATCGTAGGGTATTGATTTTAAGCTTGTGTCATTGCTCTGTATGACTTGTGCTATCGGTTCTTAAAACAAATCAGCATTGTTATTTTTTGACTCGTATGGAAATCCCCCCACATAGCCTTCCCAACCTTCAGAGGAAAGGAATACCCAAAGGAAACAAAAGTTCAGGGGAGTGACATTGTGGTGAGTTAAGGATTAGCCATGGCATGAAAGGCCAAGTCAATTTGTACAACACTATGGCGGGAAGTGGACAGGTCTGCAAGGACACAAGACAATTTAAGGAATCTACACAAAGAAGTGAAGAGATTGGCATGGCCTCAGTATCAGTATAATTTTTAAATCAATCAAACCATTTTGTGTTGTGTTTTTTTCTGTCAAATTATTTTATAGCCATATAATGCACCCTGTCTGGGTTTATTTCGCAAAAATGACCGGCTCACTGTACATTATCCCTTACTTGTAGGACTACCAAATATAAAACTTTTTGGCTTTATCTAACACGAAACTAGTTTGGTGTCACTAGCCAAGGGGAGGCACAACTAAGCTATCATTGATAGCGGTTTAGCTGGCTACAGACTACAGTGCAATGCAAAATACGTTAGCTGTATATAACTTATGCTCTGCTCAAATCATGTTCACGTAACTTGAAACTCATACAGACATTTACACACCTTGTTTTCCTGGCTCAGCATGAAAGGAAGTTTGTGCCACTCTTAAACCCTTAGCCTTTTAAAAAATCTTCATATGTCCACTGTTAAAACTTAATCCTGACACACTGATTCAATATCATCCACCTGCAGAACCGGAGACTACTAACCCCAAGAATTGACAAAATTGACATTGTCAGCCAATAAGACACACGTATTTCACGTATATTTCCTGTAAACCCCCTCTGATTGGTCTGCCTTGCCTCTGTTCTGTTCACTGAAAATACAAAATTACAACACTGCTGTCTTCTTTAGTGAAAACCACTCAAAAAGTAGCCTGGCAAGCCAGACCCACATCAGAAAGATGTAGGGTCTGGCACTGCTCCATTGGCAGTGTGGGTGGGATAAACGGTTGTCTTTCAAGTTCCCTCTGCACGCAATAGGATAGCGCTACAACCAATCAGAGCAACGAAGAAGGTGACGTAGTCAGAGCGATGGAAATTAGTCCAAGGGGAAGTGTTCCGTATGGTGGATTGTGGAAGAATAGTGAAAGAAAATGTTAACTTCAAGTCTTGAAGAGTCGCGGCCAAAGCCGAGTCGAAAGACAGCCGTTCGCCAGCAGCAGCAGCCATTGTTTCCCTCTAACACGGAACCGTTGCAACTCTGTCATCATGGTAGCCCGGCTTCCGACTCCGCCCCTCACGCTGTGATTGGCCTGACAGATTTTCTGTTTCCAGCACAGAAAAACGACGGAGAAGTGCTAGACCCCCCTGGCTGAAAATTACATTTGCTGCCGCTAGGGGCGTCTAGATTTCTAGGCTACTCAAAAAGGAGAATTATTCGAAGAAAAACATTCGGGGCAGGCCAGCTGACACCTATGGATCTGTCTTGCAACTCTTGTGCAACAGGCCTATATTTCTCTGCCTTTTAGATCTCATCTGCGTCTTTGACTGTTGTTGAGGGTTCAGCTACAGGGGTCTTGTCTATTCCAAAGTCTTATGCATCCCAGAACCTGATCTCTTCATCCGTCCACAAATCCAACATCCGGTTGCGAGCTCACAAACAGTCCTCCAGAGTCAACGCTGTCTTTATCTGATGGAAATAACAAAATAATACATTTGTGTCATATTAAGTGTAATATTAGTTCATATATATAGATATATGGAAAATTTAAAAAAAAGCACAAGCCATATTATTAACCAAAATAAGGGTGGTCTTACCCCTGCTAGTAGATGCCCCCTTGTTGACTTTAAAGTGAGTCAGTTCAACAAGACCCTGAATCAATCAGAACTGATACTGGTACATTTAGGCTAGTCACATTTCTACACATGAATTAAAAAATAATAATTAAAAATATATATCCAGAAATACATATGCTGTTTGGGTCCTGTTGATCCTTATTCTGCAGTCTGTCATTCCTGGCCCCTATCAATGATCAAAATTAGCAGGAATATCTGATTGTTACATAAGAATAATACAGAATTTACATCTGCTGTATATACTGTATATACTTATACTTTTCAATATATACTTACAATAAACCAATGGGATGTTGTCAGTTTGGTACATTGATCCCCCTACCGGACTGCTGATCATCTCTGTACCTTATATACCACTTATGTGACACAGGAAATGGATCTTGAAATTCACCGGAAGTGGACCCCTGCGGCGGACCAGAAACCGGACGTATTACGACTAATATTTTCCTGCATGGGGCGTATATAAGAGATTGGAAGTACGGAGAGAGTGAATGTGACTTTTAATTCAAAGGCAGGCTGTGGAGAGGCTGTTGTGAGCTGCCTGCGTTCTGACTGACATATGTTCACTGTGAGTGAGAGAGGATCTGGAGCAACACTCTGTTCTGCACATAAGGAAAAAAGTGCAGCTGCTAGATGGCTGTGCTCAGTTTGTGTGTGTGTGTGTGTGTGTGTGTGTGTGAGAGAGAGAGAGAGGGAAAGTGTGTCTCTGTGTGTTCCTGTGCATATGTGTGAAGAAAAAGTGTTTATGTATTTGTGTGTATGTGTCGGCGGGACACGTGAGTGCATGGCTCCATTTGAAGTGTGTGTGTGTGTGTGTGTGTGTGTGTGTGTGTGTAAAAAGAGCGTGATGGAGTAGCTGTGTGACTTCACACAGGTACTCTACTAACGAAGCGTGCAAGATGGCTATTTAACCAGCGAAGAAGAAACAGGACTGACAAGACCATGAAGGTGTCATGTGGACTATTATTGGACATTCCCCATTATTGGTGTTAAACTGCATAGGTGTTTACATTATGGTTTTGATTGCTGTCTCCTTTCCATATCTTCAGGTCAGCCAGTTTGCTGCTCTTGAAAATTGACAGGTGTACGAAAACTGTTGATGAAAATATTTTACTAATGTTTACTAATTGGCTTTAATACCTAAAAGGGATTGAAAAAGACACACCAGGGTGCTTTCTGCTCTAATCCCTCCTGTTTTCTGCGCTTACTATTCCAGGTTTCCATTATGTCAATTTTCTGCTTTCCAATTAGTGTATTTCATTATAAAGTACACCATTTCCTAAATGCTGGCTAGCATGTCAAATTTTTTTCAAAAACACTATTTTTACGTACAGATACTATTCTTAGATATAGGCACACACACACACACACAGTGAGTTTTATGCCACTGGCAAATGCCTTATTCCGACCAGCTGTCTGAACACATAAAAGCCGAGCGTGTTGTTAAGTCTAGGGCTTAAAAGCAGTGCCAAAAAGAAAGCCGGGCTAGAATACCGACATTAATTCTCTGATTTGAGCCACCACTCAGACTCGGCGTTTAGAAGTGCTTAAAACTAGCAGCTGGTGTCAACAAGGTAATAAAAGATAGCACTGGGGATCGCTCTTCCAGATTAGAGGCACCCCTCGCCTGCTTTTTAAAACAGCGACGCATGTGCACACTGTCGGGGGCTCTGGGTGCCTCGGCCCCGCCATGGCGGAAAAACGCATTAGCCGAAGCTGAAGGTGCTGGCCGCCGTCGCCGGTGGTCGAGCAGAGGCAAACGTGAGACAAACAAGTAGTTCTGAATATGTTTGAGGGAAATGTAGCGCACAAAAGCTCGATGCTGGCGACGCGTTCACACCATCTTTGTTTTGCTGCTGTGTTGTCATTACAGAGCAAGCTGTTCCCCAATGATGCCACTCTCCCTGCTCTCGCTCTCTCTCTTTCTCTCTTCACCCCCCCCTTCTCTCCCTGTCTTTCTGTCTCTCTATGTCTCTCTCTCTGTCTGTGTTTGTCTCTCTCGCTCTCTTTCAGGTGGTATCGTTTGCCACCGCTCCTGCCAAGACAGGAGTTTGGGAAACTTTCATTTCCTTGACTCCGGAGACAGTGCCAGAGGTTTGATGTCCATTACCCCCAGCCCTGGCTGAAACCCGACCCTGAAGCACGGGCCGGGAATGAACCAAGTGCTCTCTCTGTGGCGACGTTAGCTAACCTGAGAAGCCCCCCACCCCCCGCCAGCACTCCTCCACTCTCGCTTCCTCATCTCCCTCCCTCTCCCCGCTCTCTATCTCTCTTCCCCCTTGTCGAGGACACCCTCATCATGAAGGTTGAGATTCTCATTAAAAAGTCAGGAGTTGGGCTGGACGCGGGCCACAATGTGCATTATGATCGGCCTCTTCTCCACTACTCATTAACTTGCCCTTCAGGATGTGGCTGGGGCCAGTTAATACCTCAACTCTTCAGTACTTAGCCCCTCCCCTCTCTCTCTCGCGCTCTCTCTGGCTCTCTCTCTGGCTCTGGCTCGCTCTCTTGCTCATATCACAACCAACTCAGGCCTGTGAAACGTCCCGTTAATGCTTTCCCGTCATGTACACACAACCCTCGTCAGAAGAAAAACACGAGTCGCCCGTAAGTGTTGGCGTTGGCAACATCTTTTCTTAACGCCGGTTGGACTTTGGCGCCTTCTGGAAGGACTCGGAGGGTTTGGACAGGCTCTTTGCTGCTGTAGATCTCCATTTAGGCAAAAGCAAAAAAGCAAAAACAAAATGGCGTGCCTTATAATCTATAGATGTCAGTCAAAAGTCCAGAATGACTGCAAGGTGTCCTGAAGGTTAATGGCTTGGGAGACGCTGAGCGATTTTGAGCACCATATGGATGGGTGCATCATCTACAAGCTGTTCAAGGTTGAACCACTCCAGCACACTGTAGGGCTGTGATAATAGCCTGCTTTCTTCTATACAACTCTTGGGCTTCCGAGCTCCTTTAAAGTCGTGGTGGCAGGGCTGATTCAGTCCTTTCCGACACAGTTGCCTTTATATTGTATATTCCCCTTCATATTTTGTATTTACCAAGTAGTTCTGTTACTTTGATTTGTTCTTTCCTTTCATCAGTTTTTTCTTTATTTTCATAAATTTGTTTAATGTAGATTCTCAAAACTCAAGGTGCGCTTTCCAGGTCTACAGAGTGCAGACTTAACGTTCAATCCTTTATTCGCTGGCTGACGCAGGATACCCCAATCACCAGCGCAGTCCTTCAGGGGTAACTTTCATTTCTCACGCGTTCTCTGCTTGATTTCTCACATACAACAGCATATCAAAACAGGGTTATTTGAGGTCCTCCAATCGTTACCTGTAAACACACCTTCTCCAGGCTATACAACACAAAAAGGTGCCAACAAGCCAATCACAAATTGTTCACTCCCTGTCTAGGTTGAACCGCAAGCGGGACGCCCAACACCTCCATTGCTTCCTGATAAACTCCTCAGGACCGGTGGGGGGTTAGAGACAGGTCTGGCAGGAACAGACTGAAGGGAAAACCACAATAACTTGCAGGAATTAGTAATTGGCAATAAGGCACATAGACCAGTTGGTCTGTGGAGGATCTGATGTTTGATTGATACATGAAAGAAAGGCCATTTAATGCTAATCCCAGCCCCTCAATTGCTTCCAGACAGGACACAACACAGTAGTATATACTTTAAGTGGGGCCTAGTTTTAATTCATATGATATTTTAAAATATACTAATAATTGCATACATACTTCTTCACTTTCTTTCTTTTCTTTGTCTTTTCTTCATTTATACCATTACTTCTCACATTGTCTCTATCTTTCTTTCTTTTCTTTCTTTTCTTCCTTTATACCTTCCTCCGTCTTTCTTTCTGTCCTTTGTTCTTTCTTTTCTTTCTTTATATCATTATTCCTTTATTTTCCTCCTCTATACCTTCCTCTCTCATTCTTTCTTTCTTTTGTTCTTTCATTCTTTCATTTATTCATCTCTACCTTCCTCTAGCATTGTTTCTTGTCGTTTTCTTTCTCCCCATCGTCCTTTCTATTCTGTTCTTCTTTTCCTCTCTATTCTCCCCCCCCCCCCCCCCCCCCCCCCGCTCCATCATTGCTTCAGCTGCCTCCTCTCTACTCCCCAGCAGTAGTTCACATCCGCTGGTGAGTGGCTCACCCACAGGGCCATCTGTTTCCAGGCAGACTGGGAGCGTCACTGAAATATGTAGGGCCTAATTAATTCAACCAAATTGTTTTAGAATAGATTAATACAATAATGGCAGTGCATGAAAGGTTATTTCAAGTACACCACTCAGCTAATCTCATCAAAGGGTAGCGTTTGCCGCGCTGCATTGGCGGTGAGGAGGCAGTGATGTATAGACCTCCAGCTTAAAAACTCAGGTTTACATGCACATCTGCACGCCACTGCTGATAGCAATGTATATACAGCAGAGACACCAGATTTTAGTCAGTTTTAGTGTAAATGGTAGAAGGTTAAAGATCATATTTATTTCCTCATAGCTAGTACGATGCTAACACGATATTATTCCATATTATTTATGACCAAACGGAGCATGGCAAAAATTGGTTTGCCCCAAACCTGTCAACCTGTTTGGCTATAAGGGTTATAAATTTGTCCAGAAAATAAATCATTAACACATAAACATGAAGCCAAACCACACTCATCAATTTCACAGAACGAAAAACAGCAAACTAAAAAGTATTCCTGAGAAAGAAAACTCAATTTGTCTGTATCATTCAGTGCCCAGCAGCCACAAACAATTATACAAAAAAAGCTTGCTTGAGGAAAAAAGAAAAAAAAGAAAAAAAAAGAAAAAGTTACAACCAATTATGACATTTCTCAAACTTTTTTCAATGTCTCCAATTTAAAAAGGAAACGCGTCTCCGTAGACATGAAAGTGCTGTCATCAGTCACCTGAGCTTACCTCTGTGGGGAGTGCCACAGACAAGCCAGAGTCACGGGGCTGTTGTTCATCAAGATTAATACAGGTACTGCTAGCTCTCTGGAGAGAGCCGCCAGCACTTCCCCTGCTAGGTCCCATAGGCTCCCAAACACTTCTCTGGTTCATTAGCACAGGTCTTATAGCAGCACCGGAGCACTCGCAATTAACTATGTGTTTAAGATTAAAAGACACACACACACACGTACACATACACACACATGTACACATACACATACAGGCACGCACGCACACCTATTATATACACTTACAATATATCCATGTTTTGTGACACACATACACCCACCTAGCACATGCACTTTTTTCCATGCCCTAGACACACACACACACACACACACACACACACAGACCCCATAGCCACGCGGCAGTGCAGTCACACTCCTGAGCGGGTGGGTTTTTTAAGAGGAGGAATATGATAATGAACCTGGCTTGATAGAGTAATTAACTGGGCTAAATGGAAATCCCATGAGGTTCAGTGATAGTTAGCAGATGTTCCCCGAAATACATTAAAGACCAAGCGTCTTGCCGAGGTAGGGGTGAAATAGAGAGAGAGAGAGAGAGAGATTGGAAGAATAGAGGGTATGGTTACAGTGTTATGCAAAGTAACAGTGGGTGTTTTAGATAACAGGCAGGGCGGATGGTGTGGACTTTGGGGCTGGGAGTCGTGCTATTATTGTGTCAGGAGGTGGAGGTTTGTGGTGATGCTGGGTCAGCTGATGGGGGTCATCTGCCTCCAGGAGATGCAATGAGTGACCATGAGTCATAAAGAGTTAACAAGCTTAACAAGCTGGAATTAAACGGGGCTGGCCACACGGGTGATGTGAATAGTGATTCATCAGTTCACTAAACACAGAGTCTTTACATATATAGAGGATGAGTGGTAGACTTATCAATGGGTGTTTTTTGCTGAACTTCTGGGTAAAAAGAAAGGCTTCTCGTTAATGATGTCATGCATGAGTGCCAACCTCCACTGCATTTGACTTTGTATAATTGTCATTTTTTTTGCCGTTTTATGGGAACAATTTATGGATGCATCATTAAAAACGGATGATATACACCAAAAGCTGCATCATTTACATTACATATCCATTTATCAATTCAACCAACAGAAAGAAAGGTCAGTTTAAACGACCGAGAACGATGTTCTCAACTGGGTTTTTTATTTTTTTTTAAAGGACATAAATGACAGAGAAAAGCAGAATACCGAACAACACCACCACCACCACCACCAACAACAACATCATTTTTCCTCCTTCAATGACATGTTCTCTGGTCGGATGGGCGAACTGGCTGACTGACTCGCTCGCTGACAGGCTAGTGCTGTGGCTTGGCTGTTGCCTGCTAGATAGCAACATCAGTGGCACAACCAGAGGGAGGGAAGTCACACTCCAGAGCGAGCTCGCTCACTAAGCCACACTGAGAGGAGCCATCTGTTTCCCTCTCTGAACTTTGGAACAAAGACACCAGGCACACAAAGTTCCCCCTCAAACAGAGACATGCAGCCCGACGCCATCACAAAGTGAACCCATATAGGCATACAGGCTTGCAAACAAACAGACGCACACGTATGTGTACAGGCACGCACACATGCAGGTACACATACGTACGTACACACGCACACACACACACATGCAGCTCTGCCACACATTGGAACAGGTAAACAGCCTACATATGCATCAGATGGGTTTTCTCGCATTCTGTTTCTGAACGTAATTAATTTTTCCATTCCTACTTGAATGGCTCATACGAGTACATGGATGTCATTTTGGATACTTCCTCTCAGGCACACTGGAAATACTTTCCATAAAATTGTAAATGACTTATTTTTGGGGAAGGGAGGGGTGAACACCTGTTAATACTAAGCCCTAATGACCTGAAACTACACATGCACATACTCGAAAAAGCGCGCGCACACACACACACCACACACACTCACATACGGTGTGCTGAGCACACTCCACCCAAAATCATCGCGGATTAAATCGTTCATAAATTCAGTTTTTGTGCTCAATTTATTCATATAATATGTGATATTTGGGGCCAAAAGTAGTGTTCGGCTATGGCTGACCTCCCACACATCTGAGTTAGCTTTAATCGCGGTTGAGGCTCCACTTACAGTGACCATACTGCACTGACCAATCATTGTGCCATTACCCCTCCCCCAGCCGTCCTCTGTGTTCCTGTATCTCCACTGTTAATCTAATCTGTTTCTCCTCTTTCCTTTTCACTGCTGTTGGCACAAGCATGATCAACGTCCACAGGGAGGGGGGCGGGGAGACCAGCAGCAGACGACGAAGACGAAGAAGAAGAAGCTGCCGAACCTTTTAGTGCGCTTTTATTTTGACATAGATAATGTGTTCCAGAGGACCGGCTCTTAGCTCTCCCGCCAAACTGCTCGGTTTACATTATGTGTGAAGAATGCTGAAGCCTCAACTCCCCTTCTGCCTCCGCATAAGAGAGGGGGAGAAGCGGGCGGTTAAGGCCGAACACTTACCCTTTAACTGCCCACGGGGAGGAAAAACTACACCAAAAGTGAATTATTAGCGAAAAGACGCCGGTTGTCGTTAAGCGCAGCACGGTGAAATACGTTGACACTTCATCAACCCGCGCCTCCCCATCTCGCTAAGAATGGAAAGCAGAAGGCCTTTAAGTGCAGTTGTTAGGTCGTAATCACTGTAAACGGTGGAGTGTAAATGCCACTGTGGATGTAGCATACTGTAGCTGTTTTTGTCGACGTGGGAAGAGAGGAAAAAAAAAAAAAAAAAAACATGGTGTAAAAATTCACACCACAAGCCTGCCATGTACTCTTCCTCTTCTGCAGTGATATATACGTGTCTGCGCGGTGGCGACCCGGGGCAGCCGACAGTTTTTCGACAGAAGAGGAAGCTCTAAATCACACGCTCATAGAGGCCGTCCCGCCCTTCGCCACCTGACAAATGTTCCGCTGAAGCTGAGCGAAACGCCGTCGATGGCGCGCTCGAGCGCAAAGGGAAACGAGAAAACGTGTTTTTCCATTCCCACCGACGCCCTCCGAAAAGATTTTCGGAGGACGCTATTTGTGTGGGCAGTGCCTAGCCCGGCGTTGGTGATTTATTATGCTTAACAGCCACGGCAGACTCTCAGGAGAATGCGGAGGACTCCCCAAGGACCTTCAAACTGTGTGTGTGTTTTTGTGTTTTGTCTGGGAATTTTTCTGTGTGTGTTTGTATGTGTTTAGTGAGCATTTCAGATGAAGTTATGCTCCACCCCAGTGGTATTTCCCACTGTCCATGCGTGTGTGTTTATTTAAACTCACACAAATTGCAAATTCAAAAAAGTATTTTTTTTCCCTCCTTGCAGAATGCGTTATTTTTCCGTTCACTGCACATTACGTGCACATAAAAGTAAAGCATTTTAGTGTTTGACTTGGCATGCAAGCATATTGTGTGTGTGTGTGTGTGTGTGTGAGTCTTGGCCACCCTTGCTGCCATGGTAACCCCTTTAGTAGTCTATAGAGAATGATTGTGACATGCAGCGCTCTGCTTGTTTGATTATTGAAAGGCAGGGCAAAGGTGAAGGCTCATTGGTCTCGTACAGCATTCACCACCACCACCCCCCACCCTCCCCACCCAGTCTTGGTTCTGGCTACAGAAATAATTGGTACTCCTCCTGCAAGAACAACTGTGCCTCCTAGTCTCTTCTGCACTGGCTCCATTTCTGATTGGTTACCTCATTACAATGGAGGCAACGTGCAGTATAGTAATGGTTTGTTCTTGGAGCTATTGTTGATGCTGCCAGAGTTGAACGCTATTTGCTTTGTGCATGGTGCTGGTTTCCAGGTTAAGCCAATGTTACCACATGCCTACCGGGTTGACATGAAATAAAGAAAATCCCCCGGATAACGAAACAAATGTGTAAACAAGGTAGATAATAGAAGATTGTTTATTTTGTTATTTGCATGCGTGCGTGCGTGCGTGCGTGTCTGTGCATGTGTGCGTGTTTGTGTGCGTGTACTATGGTACTAGGCACAAGGTTCAGCTCGGTCATGTGCTGGAGTTAATGAACACGACATGTCCAGGAAAAGGAAATCACTTGATTTCAGTTAAAGATTATCAGAGTCAACTAATCATTCTCAGAGGACTGTGGGAGAATTCCTCCTTTTGTTCTTCCTCTCCACTCCCTGATTCAGGTCACTGGCCATTGACTTGTCATGCTTGAGTACACATTGTGCCCATTTGATCAATATTATTTTTTATTTTAGAAAGGAGATGGGTGCGGCGATGTGTAATATTTAACTTATGTCAATGTTACGATCAGATTTCAAGTGAACTTCACATAGTTGAATATAATAGTTAAGAATGATGGTGATGTGTCTCAGAATGAACACGACACCATGAAACATTTCTTACCACAAGCTTTCCTCACCTTAAAAAGTGGTATTACGCCTTTTCAGCAGCATATGGTTTTTCAAACTAGAACAGGGAAGTCAGGGATTGAAATACAATTTAAATTGTAAAGGTAACTCGTGTGTATGACGACTTTTATGAGCCATCAGTTGCATAAACAGATGAAATGAGATGTTATTAACACTTCACTGAGTTTGGTGTTGATTTCAAGCAGGTGTGATGTATAGCTATGTTGTTCCATTTCCTACAAGACTGCTTTAGCACATGGACTAACAGGAAATTTAAAAAAAATCATTTTTTTAATGTATATTTGTCATTAAAATAGAATATTCAGCTCAGTCAGGTGATTAAAACTCTTCCTGTCAATCAAACAAATCTGGGTAGAAATTGACAGCTTTATCAAAGTACGTTCAAGATTAAATGGATAATCAGATTCCATTTTTAAGTGCATTTCGCCACCATGATAACCCGCAACCAAATCTATAATGACGGCTTAGACCCCTGAAACTAAAACAGGCCAACCTGTTTAATGGAGTCATCAGCCCCCTCAGATTATAATCATCTGTTTGGGCTCGCTACCTCACTGTTCCATGCCGCTGCACACACACACACACACACACACACACACACACACACACACATACACACGTGCACACACACACACACACACGTGCACGCACACATACACATACGTGTGTGCACACACACGCACGCACACGTACCCCTCAGATCCTCAACTACAAGGAGCAAAGAAGCGTCAGGAGATGTTTAATTAAGACAACAGATCAATTAACAGCTCAATTAGCCTGGCTAATTAGGGGCTCAGTTGGAACAAAAGCCTGCTCCTCTCTCCTCTCTGGTTTTTCTCATTTCCCTCGCTCTCTCTCTCTCTCTCACACACGGACGCACACGCACGTGCACGTGCACACCGCCTCTCTCAGGGCTTTAGAAGAGGACATGGTTGTCGCTAAACCTTGCTATAGGCCACATAATCCCACTTAATCGTCAAGCCCGGTTTCTGGCTGGAAATTGCCTGCGAGCGTGGATAGGAGCGGCTGCTCCTCCTCGGCCGGCGTTATCAGTGGATCCAGGACACTGGTGATTTCAGAGCACTAATTGAAGTTACTGTAGCCTGGGGCTTGTTGGACGAAACGTTTCTGTTAACCAAGGGGTTGCTGGTGACACCGTGCAGTACATTCTCACATGCTTTTACACACACACACGCGCTTACACGCGCATGCATGCGCACACATGTGCATGCATGCGCGTTTTACACATACACATGCACGCTCGAACACACACACACACACACACAAGCCGTCTGTCATCACCGCACATGCACGCAAACACACATGTTTTGATGTGTTTTGACATATACTGGACACTCCACTCATGTATATATATAAACCAATGCGTGTACATTGAGCCCCATGGAGCCCAGGTGTATGCATCTACACACACACTCATGCTGTATGTGTTTATTTGGGTGTTTGGTGGTGGTGGGGGGGGTTAGAAAAAAGGGGATGTTGGCTAGAGGTGCATTCCTTAGGGTGCATTTGGCAGACGCTTCTGCTCTGGGAGGCCATGTCGAGTCAATTAGGACCAGCATGCCAGCAGGTACACAGCCCCATTAGCTTACTGGCCTAAGCCCCGTCTTACAGTATGGACGCATATGTGTGTTTTATATACGTCTGCGGCAGCACTCTTGTTACTAGTCTAGTGGTGTGTGTGTGTGTGTGTGTGTGTGTGTGTGTGTGGCCTGGGCCTGCTCGTGGACCGGCTCAGTAATGAGAGCAGACAGTATATCAGCAGCAGAACCCAGACCTGCCTGCTGTGTGGGGAGATATATGGACTGACCTGGCATGTGAACCCTTCTCACACACACACACACACACACACACACACACACACACACACACACACACACACACACACACACACACACACACACACACACACACACACACACACACTGCATGTCATGCCATCCCTTTGTGTAACTATGAGGCCTGTGTCTGTCTTATGGGGACAATTAAATAGGAAGTGGAAACAGGGATGAAACAACACTGGACACCTAAATTGACAGAGATGACTGGAAAACACTGTCTGACTGATGCCTGGCGAATGCACACACATACAGGCGCGCGCGCGCGCACACACACACACACACACACACACACACACACACACACACACACACACACACACACACACACACACACACACACACACACACTTGTAGTTCCTTTATTGTCATGTAGCAGCTGAGTACCACATGATAAGCCAAGTGTTTGTCTTGTGATGGGGGCCGGCGGGGGGGTGGAGACATGCCGATCCTATAGTCTATATCTGTTCCTACTCCACTTCCTGTTCCTGTTCTCTATGAGATTCATTGTAGGGACACAGAGCCACCAAGCCAGAGGTTGAGTCCCCACTAAGAGGTGGTCTTCTTCTCAGGTGTAATCAGTTAGTTCATAGCTCTTCACTGGCTCGCTTCCCCGGTGAGGAACCATGGCGTTCACGCTGGGGGAGGAAGCCCTTTACCATCTGTCCTCCATTTAGGTCTCATGTATGTTTGTGAGCATGTATGTATATGAGAGTACAGACTCATATTAATGTGCACACAGGTTACGATCATAAGGAAGGCCGTCATGCACATATCAGAAAATGAAATGAAACCAATAGGATCCTCCTATCATATTCATTCACAGCATCATCCTTGACCTACATGTATGGTCTTTTTCAATTCACCTTCTCTGAAATGAAGAAACTACAGTGTTAGTCTTATTTGTTATTTATGAGAGAGAGAGGGAGAGAGGGAGAGCGGGAGAGAGAGAGAGAGGGAGAGAGAGAAGCAGAGGAGTAGTCAGTGGAAGATTCCAGTATTAGTTAATTGGCCTCCAGCCATTCCTCTGGCCTGCTGCACCCTGAATAATGCATAGTGTTTTTAATGAAGCCCTTTTCTGTTGTCTCTTCACTTCTCTGGGATGTAGGGTAAAATTAGCATACGGCCCGTGTCTGCATCCTAATGAGCGTTTGGTTACCTAGACTGGGTTCTGGGCTCATAACTCCCCCCCCCCCCGCCCCACTAGGATTATCTTGGTGGAAGAAGGTAAACTAAGGATAGCCAGAGAAAATACACTGGTAATTACGCTTTTTCTTCGTATGGTGGTAATTGTATTAGTACACAAGTAAACACTTGTAATTACAGAAGTAATTGCACTTTTTTTTCTTTGTTCGTTATTTGATGTTTGATTCAAGCCTTTATACTGTGGCAAATTAGTTTTTTTTTTATGGAGGCAATTAAGGAGTCACCACTTTGAAGCTAAGGACCCCATGAGGCCAGAATTGGGCAGAGCCAGGCAGCTGTGAAAGATACCACTGTTGGCACTTCTATTTTCTTCTAATTGTTCCTGTATCTCTCCTAAAATGAGAGGGAATGAACACGTTCTCTCAGAAGTTTCCTCGTTCTGTTCTTTTCACTTTGCAGCATTTCAACCGATTACAATGTTCAATATTGGGGCAGTCATGGATTGTATTTTTTTTTACATTGAAACATACAGTGAAACATTTTCACTTTGAAGCTCGGCGCAGGAGCCTCTTGGTGGTACCCGGACCCTGACTGACCCAGACATGCAGGAGTCGAGAGAGAGAGAGAGAGAGAGAGAGAGAGAGAGAGAGAGAGAGAGAGAGAGAGAGAGAGAGAGAGAGACTGTCCTTTGATAAGCAGCGCTCGCTGGAGAGCATTCCTGAGTCATTCAGGCATGTACAACAGCCAACGCTGCTAATCCTGCTGGACGCCTCCTTGTTCTATCTGCAGGTCAGCGCTTTGTGAAGTGCTGGTCTGTGATCGGTTGATGGAGACATGGGAAACCCAGGGACCGAGCGAGGTCAACGGGGACACACTGAAGGCAAAGGAAAACAAATAAGCAAAAAACAAGAGAAAAAATAAAGGAAAAAAGGTTTTAATTTCTACCAGGAGGAGCGTAATGTTAGTGGACTGTTGAAAAATGTGAATACTTAAAACACTAAGACCACATTATATACACAGGAGATAAGTGAGGATATATAATTCCACCATACAAACACCGCTTAAGTAGCCCAAGTGCATTTCTGACCGATGACAAAAGAGGTTTTGCACGATGTTTCCGAAAGTTTCAACACTTATTTGAAACCAAGTTGACGACGTTTGTCGCCATATCTCAAACGCCAAGAACTTACCTCATGACAAAATTACCTCACGGCAAAGTTAAGCAGCCAAAGTAGCACAAGCCCCAAAACTAAAGTAGTGCGTTACAGAACATCAGAGATGGCAGCCGCAAAACAAGTGCGCTGGCCCACCACCGAAAACAAACAAAACAAACAGAAACACTTGGCTCCATATGTATGAGTGTGTATGTGTTTTTCTGTCTCTCCATAGTGAGGCGCCTGGATAATTAACCCGTACATTAACTCCTCGGCTGATGGGACACGACAGGCAGGATACGAGCTCACTGACTCATGGAGATTGATCCTGCAGTTTGTGACGGGGCGGCCGAGGCAGGAAGACACTACTCTACTCTACTCTCTCTCTCTCTCTCTTTGGCAGACGGTGCGTATACCTGTCAATTCCTGCATTCTGTTCCTTCTACCAGGTTCAGAGAGAGAGAGAGAGGTAGAGAGGGGTAGAGAGAGTGGCTCATTTCCTATTTTGGCTGAGGACACCACTTGGCAGG
Source organism: Merluccius polli (assembly GCA_030340625.1). Lineage (NCBI taxonomy): Eukaryota > Metazoa > Chordata > Actinopteri > Gadiformes > Merlucciidae > Merluccius > Merluccius polli. The sequence continues at coordinate 49,214 of JAOPHQ010001177.1, forward strand.
GAAATGGAAAAGAAAAAAGTGGAGGATACAAGACGTTTTCCCTCCCATTTATTTTTTTTTGGTAGCGGCAAACTTTTTTGACAGCTTGAGCGACGGGGCTGTCGGTGACGCGCTGCCGTCACAGCTTGCTTGTTGTTCCAGTTGACAGTATGCGCAATTATCATATCTATTATGAAGTTATTTATTACGTGTCACTCCACTGACAATGCGACTGATATCGCTGCAATTATGCCATCCTTCATTGGGGCCTTGCAATTTAAAACGCTGTCATTCTTAATTTTAAAAAAATAATAATTATATTGAATTGGTAATTTTGCCCCATTTAAATAAATACAACAAACAAGAAAAAAGTGAACAAACACATGGAACAGCCGTGCAGAATACATACCCATTACATACCCATTTTTTGGTTCTCGAGCCAGATTGCAGTCCTCTTTCTGACTTCCCGGATATTCGGCGCTAGAAGCGCTGTGTGTGCGCAGGTCAGAAAACAACAACTACAACAAGTCGATCGTCCATAAGTGCAGCGTTTTCCAACCGACCGTGCTCACCAGGGCGCATCTTTAACTGCTGTCCCCTGCAGTCGGGTCCCATGGGGGGGGATGGGGGGGCGGGCTACCATGAACCCCGGGTCAGCCCACCGCCGGGCACTGAGAACTGGGCAAGCGGTGCCGGTGCAATGGGCATTGGTCACTGGATGGTGGTTTGGGACACAATAGCAGAGAGAGAGGCGATCCAGGGCCAAAAGCAGGGCCAAGTAGTTGCAATCGGCGGTGCGTGAGGGGGATCTGGCACCTGCTCTGGGCTTCCTGTCCTCAGCGGTCGGCTGCAACCCTTTGAGTCGCTGCTTTCGCTTGTTTGCCGTCTCAATTAGAGCCTTCATGGCCTTGTTGTAGTGGGAAGCAAGGGGACGAGGGGAATACTCTGAACATCAACTTCAATTTAGTGCTGGGCGGTATACCGGTTCACACCGAATACCGGTGTGTATTTTCGTTATGACGTGAATTTTTAATATACCGGCATACCGGTGCATTTGATTACACAACGTTTGGAACGCTGCGCCGCGCGACAATGTTTCAGACGGACCCTTTTCAATGTTGCGCAGCGCGCTTCTAAACACGCATGTTACGACCAGAGCGTATTCTCGGACGACTGCGAGGCAAACCTAGGTTAGTGCTGGAGTTGCAGTGATGATGGATAGGATAGACATTGAAGAAAGTTCCGAACTTGAAGAACTTGTGCCAAAAAGAGGAGCCGTGTCTGCTGTTTGGAGGTTTTTTGGTTTCAAAAAGACCGACGTCGACCAAACAACCATATTATGCAAGTGTTGTCGGGCTTCTTTTATACAGGATGATGCTGTGAAATAAGTTGCACTTTATATGTTCAATGCTCTTTGCATGCTGTTCAGTTTGTTTTACTATATTTTTTTGGTGTCAATATACACTCACCGGCCACTTTATTAGGTACACCTGTCCAACTGCTTGTTAACGCAAATTTCTAATCAGCCAATCACATGGCAGCAACTCAATGCATTTAGGCATGTAGACATGGTCAGGACGATCTGCTGCAGTTCAAACCGAGCATCAGAATGGGGAAGAAAGGTGATTTAAGTGACTTTGAACGTGGCATGGTTGTTGGTGCCAGACGGGCTGGTCTGAGTATTTCAGAGACTGCTGATCTACTGGGATTTTCACGCACAACCATCTCTAGGGTTTACAGAGAATGGTCCGAAAAAGAGAAAATATCCAGTGAGCGGCAGTTCTGTGGGCGCAAATGCCTTGTTGATGCTAGAGGTCAGAGGAGAATGGCCAGACTGGTTCGAGCTGATAGAAAGGCAACTGTAACTCAAATAACCACTCGTTACAACAGAGGTATGCAGAAGAGCATCTCTGAATGCACAACACGTCGAACCTTGAGGCGGATGGGCTACAGCAGCAGAAGACCACACCGGGTGCCACTCCTGTCAGCTAAGAACAGGAAACTGAGGCTACAATTCGCACAGGCTCACCAAAATTGGACAATCGAAGATTGGAAAAACGTTGCCTGATCTGATGAGTCTCGATTTCTGCTGCGACATTCGGATGGTAGGGTCAGAATTTGGCGTCAACAACATGAAAGCATGGATCCATCCTGCCTTGTATCAACGGTTCAGGCTGGTGGTGGTGGTGTAATGGTGTGGGGGATATTTTCCTGGCACACTTTGGGCTTATTAGTACCAATTGAGCATCGTGTCAAAGCCACAGACTACCTGAGTATTGTTGCTGACCATGTCCATCCCTTTATGACCACAGTGTACCCATCTTCTGATGGCTACTTCCAGCAGGATAACGCGCCATGTCATAAAGCGCGAATCATCTCAGACTGGTTTCTTGAACATGACAATGAGTTCACTGTACTCAAATGGCCTCCACAGTCACCAGATCTCAATCCAATAGAGCACCTTTGGGATGTGGTGGAACGGGAGATTCGCATCATGGATGTGCAGCCGACAAATCTGCAGCAACTGCGTGATGCTATCATGTCAATATGGACCAAACTCTCTGAGGAATGTTTCCAGTACCTTGTTGAATCTGTGCCACGAAGGATTAAGGCAGTTCTGAAGGCAAAAGGGGGTCCAACCCGGTACTAGCAAGGTGTACCTAATAAAGTGGCCGGTGAGTGTATATCTCAAAGCCCATATTAAGTGTCTTCAAAACAATCTTGTTTTATATTTTCCTTGTTTTATTTAAATTGACTTGAATAATAGTAATGTACCTGGGCTTGAACTTGAAGCAAAAGTATAATTATTGCAAGTTGCACTACTTTTTGTATTGGTTTGTAATAGGGATGTCCGATATTATCGGCCCACCGATATTATCGGCCGATATTGGCATAAAAAATCAATATCGGAAAATATCGGTATCGGTTTTTAAAAAAGCTCAAAATGACTAAAGTGGCCTATGGCATGTTATACCTTGTTGGAAAGCTCTAATTGTCCTGAGTCGAATGGAAGCAAACATTTTCTGTTGGTACAAAGACAGTGTGAAATAAATAAACACTTTGTTTTAAATAATTTCAGACATCTGTTATGTTTCAAGTGAGGACGTGGTTTGATGACATCATCAAACGCGCCGCGCCGTCTCAATAACAAGCCTGGGCATGTGCGGCCATGTAGTGGGATGCTAGTTGTAGCTGTAGTTATGTCGGTGGTTTGGAATTATTTCAAAGTTTCTACGTTGAATAGTAAAATTTAAATTAGTTTTGGTGTAAAACACGGCCGCATATATCGGTATCGGTAATTAAGAGTTGAACAATATCGGTTATCGGTAAAAAAGCCAATATCGGACATCCCTAGTTTGTAAGATGTCTGTGAAATTTGCACAGTAAAGATTTTGTATTTTGACTGCAATTCTCTTTGCCTATGATTCCTCACTTCATTAGATTCATGAGTGGCTCAGCATAATTATCTGGTGCCAAACATTTATTACTACTAGTGTGGAATTATTCTACAATATTCATCATGCTGGTAAAATAGTCCATCCTAATTCAATCTACAGCAGTAATTCCTCTCTCAACCAGTAGAATATGTTGTGAACACCTGATTATGCATGAAAAAAAAAATACTGTGATATACCGTGAAACCGTTAGAATTTAGAAAAATACCGTGATATCAATTTTTGGTCATACCGCCCAGCACTTCAATTACATCAAACATTAGCTAAGAAAATTAGCCGTTCATGCAATAGTGTTCAATACTGACTATTTTGCCGTGAATCGTCGTTGGTCGCGTTAATAATGGGTAAATGCACCAACGTACTCTGGTTAAGTTTTCATTTCCGTTCTAGATGTAATCTCCCTCAGCCTTAATCTGGTTTGGATATGGATATGCATACTTTTTGGGGAACTTCACTGGCTAATCTATTTTTAATAAGTAAATGAGACTTGATGTAATGGCAGTAAGCAGGACACCACCTGTCCTCTGAAAGCAAGGCCGGGGCCAACAATGGTTAACTGTGTGAAGGCGGGCTGCTGCTCTTTGAGGTTACCATACTTTTGTTGTTTGTCGAAAAACAATGAATAATTCTCTTTATGTAGGTGTGGAGAGGGGGGAGAGGGGTGAGGAGAGGGGTGAGGAGAGGGATACTAACTGTAGGCCAGATCAAAAGGCAGATGAGGCTTATAGTACACAGAGAAAAAAACAACCCAGCTCACCGATCACAGATTTTTTGGATTTTGGTTTGTGTGTGTTTGTGTATGTATGTTTGTGTCACTGGTTGTGTGAAAAGGAGAGAGAGAGAGAGGGGTGGGGGGGAGGGTAAACAGATAATACCAAGTTTATATTTCAATAAGTATGTATATATGGGGGAACATTATCAATCGGGCAGTATTTGCGATTGTTGAGAAATACAATCCATGCAAGTCTGCCCTAGAGAAACAACTTGCCTTTGTGATCTACATAATTTAAATATGGCCTAGAATCGGCTGCTGTACGGTACAACGGTGTTGTATGAACACAGATGTAAGGTGTGTTTAATATGTACAATGCAAACATTAACATACACATCTGCATACACCTATACACACAAATACACGCAGAAACACACACCACACAAAAAAACCCAATATAATATTCGTTGTCCCAATGTGATTGGCCGTCCAGATCTCCGAGCGCTTTCTGTTTAATCCAACAGCTAGTTTTAATGAATTGTCAATTTTTTAGTTCACGGTTAAATAGCGGCCCAGGATCCAGCACCTGCCAAGCGTAACCAGCAGCACCAAGTCCCCCACGCACCACACCCCACCCCACCTCTACCCGTGACCCTATCTCTACCCCCCTCCCCTCTCTCACCTCAGTAGTGTCACCTGCTGCGATGCGTCTGCCCAACCCGCAGAAGAAACACTTTGAGGAGATGCAGTCTGCTTGGGTTGGTGGTGTGCGCTCGTATCTGCAGGGTCTTCACCTGGCTGCCAGCCGCCGATGGAGAAGCGCGGGAGCAGACCGAGAGAGGGAGAAAGCAGTGGAGAGATGGAGGGAGAGATCCAGAGAGATGGAGGGAGAGAGGCAGAGAGAGAGAGCTAGAGGGAGAAAGGGCAGAGAGATGGAGGGAGAGATGCAAAGAGAGATGGAGGGATGCATGGAGAGAGGGATGGAGATAGTGAGATGGAGAGAGTGGGAGAAATGGAGAGAAAAAGAGCGAAACTGAGGTAGAGAGAGGAAGTGAGGGAGAGAGAGAAATGGAGAGAGAGCGGGGGCTGTGCATGAGGCAAACCCCAGAATGCATTTCCACAAGAGTGAAACTTTTCCCACCGTTCCTTGTGGCGGGGACCACTACAGATGTTTTGTAGTCAAATGAGTGTGGGCGAGGTGTGCGTGCGTGAATCTGTGCGGGACGCAATGTCTGAAACATTTGTTCAGATGAACGCCGGAGTTTATTACCAGCCAATAAAAGCGGGCAGCTGCAGTCAGGCGGTCGGCGTGTGTGTGTGTGAGTGAGAGAGAGCGCGGCGGTGAATGATACAGTGTGTGTGTTTACGGTGATTCGGTTTGGACGAGAGGGAATCCAATAAAGAAGATGAAGAAAGCTCATTTCCGCACCTAGCAGGGGTGGTCTTGGTGGAGCACCATTTAGTGGGGTGGGGTGGGGCGAGGAAGAGGATGATGGATCGACGGCTTGATGGGGAGAGAGAGATAGGGGCGGGAGAGAGAGAGATTGAGATATCTAGATTGTTATGTCTAAACCCTTTTTATGCATATGCTACTCACACAGGAGCTGATGCAGAGGTGGAGAAATACATTTGATAAACAGAGTTTGGCGTGTTACACGCATGGCATCACTTGACACCCTGGCGGAAACAAAGCTGATTACCCACAAGGCTTAGCTTTACATGAACAACTATGGGAGCTCACCTAGCCCAAAATAACGATGTATGTCGTTCAATACATAACGGAGACAAATTCAGATTACTTTATTAATCGCGTTGGGAATTGTTTTCGTCGCAATTGCTCTGCTCAATGTAGAAAATAAAATGATTGTAATGAAAAATAAAAACAAGTCCGGTAAGGCCATTGAAATGCAGAAATAATATAGAAAATATAAGTGTGTATGTATATGTTTGTATATGTATATACATATGCAAACAAAGATATAGAGATAAATGGGTGAGGGACAGATGGATGAATGGTAGATAGATAAAATAAAGATAAAGAACATTAAAGAATCGGCGCGGGGAGGGCTAAGTGATTAGCATCATAAATTGACAGGAAATGTAGCGTCTTCTTGACGTTCAGCAATGATCACAGCAGCTGGGATGTACTAAAACCCCCAACATTGCGTAATAATTGGCCTGTCTCCTTCTCGCTGGTTGCAAAAAAAAAAGTAATAACACACATTATTCCCATGTGGAAGTCGCATCAGGGACGTACGCGGCAACAAAAAAGATTTGTTGTGTTAGAAGTGCTGAATAGGAGGGATGGTAATGAATTAGAAATGGACTTTCGCTAAGGATGGACTGACCGGCATGTCATGGCTTTGAGCTGTTGATTTATTATAAAGCTTAGTTCACGTTAAATGAAGGAGAAGTGTCTCAGACTTAAGTCCAACATGAAGGTACCGAGTGTAAAGGGGTTTTTCTTTGTTAAAATTGATTACATTTCATTTCAGAATAGGATTTTCTTATTATAATAACAATGTTTTTACTTTCTGTATTTCTTAATTGTCTTACCAAGCAGGTTAGAGGTTTTCTGGTTTTGGTGAAATCATGTTGAGGTGCTTTTCCATTAAAAAAAAGTGTTAAACAAAGTCTACACATTTGATTAACCTTAATTAACTGCTGATTTAACAAAAAAATGCCATTACTGCCAATGAGAGAGAGAGAGAGAGATAGATTAAAGTATCATCTTCCATATTTAAGTGAGACCTACAGATGTCAGCTAGGTGTTGACCTTCCAGCGTTCGTCTGTGTGCCTGTCGGCACAGCAATGACTTTGAGGAGGCAGATCCTTTCGAATATTAATTATTGATTAGGCCTGTCATGGCTCTGCATAAATATCATGGTTACATTCATACACTAATTTCTCTCCTCTCCTGTTTCCTCTCATCTCATTTCCTCTTCTCTTTCGGAAACAACACACATCAAGAATCATAATGGTGTATATCATTATGTAGTTCTATTTTTCATTCATTTTAAATCCATCAGTGGGATCCTTTACATCAAAATCTGTTTTTTTTTTCTTTGCTGGAAAAATGATCATCCTATGGCCTAGTTTCCTTTCTAAGAGCGACTTCAGGAACCAGAAAGAGACACTTGGCTTTCTGTGGAAGACAAAGGCGGTGTAGACAGAGTGGGATGTGGTAGCTCAGCACTCTCAAACTTCTCTGACAACCAGTTTTCTCTTCTGAAGTGTTTTTTTTTAGTGTGTCTGTGTGTGTGTGTGTGTAGTTTGCGTGTGCTTGTGTTAACACAGTATGGGCTGTTTCACCGATGTGGAGGTTTTAATAGAAGCTATCAAAAGTGTGTGTGTGTGTGTGTGTCTTTCATGTCCTGCAGCTATAGCCTCAACCTTTCTCTACAGGGGGTTTTCATCACTCTCTCTACACTTCTTCTCTCCTTTGCTCTCTTCACTTTTCAAACTTTTACATCAATATATCCCTGCTACACTACCAACCCCATGCACACACGCCCCCACACATACACATATAGACACACACACACACACACACGCACACAGAGAGCTTCGAGGAGCTGCGGGGAGATTTTCAGCCTACGGACTTCATCTCTGATTCATCAGGTAGACGGGATGAATCACAGGTTGCTCGTGACGTCGACGATCTCAAGTTTACTTCTCCGGGGATGTGGATCTGCCCCGGCACTGTGGACGCATGGGGGGAATCCTCTGCGTTTCAAAATGATTGGTGTCCAATTGATTGGATTACAGTTCTGAACAAAACCTATTTCTACGTATTCCCGATGGTCAGGTGGCCAGCGATGTATTGTGCTGTGATCACATTTGAGATCTAGTCTATACCATTTTCTGGTGTAGTTTAACGGTTAGAGCACGGCATTCATACTAGATTGATCCCCTCTTGGGTCAGTGCAATGTATCCTTTTGGATAAAAGTGTCCACCACATGGCATCTATAATAACCACAGCCATGAGAGGGGCCTTGGTGATATCATGGTAGAGTCAAGCTGCCAGTTTATACTCAATGTCGTGGCGGAGCCTCGTCTGGCAGTCGGCAGAGCATACTTTAATCACACTACTCTCTGGGAGAGAAAAAAAAGCGTTCGATCTGTTTCTGTTTCTCTCACCCCTTCTCTCCCAAAGTTTCCTCTCCGTGGCTGAGCGGCCGCAGGTTTCCAAACAAACTAGCCGAAACATGTTGTCTGTGAGTCGGTCTCTCCAGGACCCCCGCCGGGCCCCGAAGCTGCCATCCACAATGTAAGCAGGTGGCGCTGGCTTCCTGGGGAGATCTGGGGGGTGGGGGTGGGTGAGGGGGGGGGGGGGTGCGTGCGGCGGGAGGGTGGGAAGGAGGGAGCGTAGGCGTCACACAGGCAACGCCGATTCCAAAATTCCCAGCTGACCTCCAAGCCGGCTACGGCGGGCGCTTGCCAATCTTAGTCAACACTGCCTTTTGGTTTTCCATCAGTTTGTACGCATCTTCTCTCTCCCTCTCTCTCTCTCTCCCTCTCTCTCTTTCTTTCTCTTTCTCTTTCTCTCGCTCTCTCTCTCTCTTTCACGCTTTCCCTGCCACCCTCGTTTTACTTGTTTTTTTCTTTTTATACACAGACTCTTAAGATAAAATCCCTGTGTGTTTTTTTTGGGCTTGTGGTACTCTTGCATTTCAGCCTGTCCGTCTGTCAGTCCACATGTCTTTCTGTTTGTCTGTCTTGTCTATCTGCCGATCTGTCTGGCTATCTGCCTGTCTGTCTTATCTGTCTGTCTGCCGCAGTTTGTCTGTGTCTGCCCATCTTATTTTCTACCTAACCACCTGCATGTCTGTCTCCGAGTGTCTGTCCGTCCACCTGCCTGTCTGTCTATGCACCTGCCTGTCTGTCTTTGTCTTTCTGTCCACCTGCCTGTCTGTCTGATTGCCTGTCTGTCTGTCTTTGCACCTGCCTGTCTATCCGTCTGTGTTTACTACAAGAGCTAGCCGCCCAGGCCACAGCCGCTGCAGGCCCGCGGCCAGTGGCCTGCGCTTGGATGTTAATGAACGGAACAAGAGTGGGCACATCTGATGAAGCTGGCAGCGCTGTCATCTGGTGTGTGTTGCTAGTGACAGTGCGCGTGTTTGTGTGTGTGTGTTTGTCTGACAACAGGTGCAGACCATATCTCTATGCAAAGACAAACTACAGATGCAACTGTGCCAGCACAGGTGATTTTCATCCAGCGGAACAACGCGCACGCTCACACACACACACACACAGACACACACACACACACACACACACACACACACACACACTCCTCCCATTTGGCAACACACACACACACTCGCATACACCCCCCTTCCCACATTCACACTCGAAAGCTGGACTTATAGCTCATCTGCTTTTGGTATTTGGCAGGGTTGCCTGGGCAAAACATTGATGTTGTGACCAAAACAAGAGTTGCAAGGAGTTCAGAAGATAGCTGTGGGCATGACTAAATATCTTGCATTTCCAACAGTTGTTTTCATGGAAATTCAGGTTTCAATAACTTTTACTTGGTCCTTCACGCCCCCCCCCCCCCCACACACACACACACACAGGCACACAATCGTTGGGATCAGTTTCCACTGTGTTCAAACAGTGACCGTTAAATCACCAACTTCCGATATTTTCACAGTTTTTTTTTGTCTATCGATAAATCATTGGCCCTGGAGCCGCAGATGGAGAACCAGTTTGATAGACAAACAGTTTGATAGTCAAACAAGGGAACACCCATGAAGTAAAGCCCTCAGTCAAACGATTCACCGTTAATACACAAACCCACACACACCCACGCACACACACACACGCACACACACACGCATACATACGCAAACGCACGCACGCACGCACGCACGCACACACACACACACACACACACACACACACACACACACACACACACACAGTCACCCAGTGGAAGTTCGCAGTGACAACATGTTCCTTCCTGAGTTGTCAACAGGCCTGGAGCAACAACAGTCTAACCAAGCATCTAGGAGTGTGTGTATACGTGTGTGTCTGTGTTCCTGTGCCTGTGTGTGTGTGTGTGTGTGCCTGAGTGCGTGTGTGTGTGTGCCTGAGTGTGTGTGTGTGTGTGCACCTGAGTGTGTGAGCACATGTTCATTAGAATAGTACCTGTCTGGGGGATCCCTGAGCCACCTGGCTTACTAACCGTCCTAATCTTCGTCTCTCCGTGCCACAGGCAGGCGAGCCGCGGTAACGGCGGCGGCAGCAGCAGCAGCAGCAGCCGCCGCCGAGTCACAAGATGGAAAACCAAACATCGGCCCGCTCCCCAAACGTCACGTTTATGCCGTATCGCGCGCGGACAGCGGCTAACGAGACGCGAGTGTGACTCTCCTCCGGGAGAGGCATTTTTTCGCGCATTTTATTTTTTCAGAGGGTGCGGGTCCAAAAATAACAGAGAACAAAGGCAGATAAATGAGTGCCCCCTCCACCCCCTTACTACTGCTAACCCCCCCCCCCCCCCATGCCACGTGCAGGCTAGTGAGCTTTGGCAGCGCGGGCCGTGTGCGTGTGTGTGTGTGGAGAGCAGGCGGGGTGGTGGAGAGCTAGCTAGCCATCGGCCCGTCCGCACATCTGTCCGCACAGCACGGGGCGAGTTCCAGCGACACCCACAGAAGCAGGGCTTAACCTCTATTCTGCGCACCACCTGTTCATTACCATGAGCCCCCCCGTCGCTCCGCAGCCGCTCGGGCTCTTCCTCCTCCTCCTCCCTCCTCTGCCTCCCCCCCTGTACTCTCTCTCCCTCTTTCTCTCTCGCTTTTTGTGTGTCTCTCTCTCTTTGTTATTTCACTATTTTCTGTTTTCTGTCCTTTTCATCATTTCAGTTTTTGTATTTTGTTTCATTTGGTTTGCTCTTGTAGGCATGAGGCCCGGCGCTACCGCTCTTCCTCCTGCTCCTCCTCCTCCTTTCCCTTGTACTCTCTCTCTTTCCCTCTCTCTCTCTCTCTTTCTCTCTCTCTCTCTCTCTCTCTCTCTGTTTATTTGAGTCTCAGTCTATCTCCAACTCTCTCTTTGTTATTCCCAGTTTTGTCTCCCTTTCGCCGTCCTCATCGTTTCAGTTTTTTTATTTTTTTATTTATTTTATATATATTTATTTTTTTGTTTGTGAGCTCTTGTAGTGATGCGCCCAGCGCTGCCTCTCTTCCACCCCCACCCCACTCCACCCTAACCCCAGTCCCCACCCCAACATAAGATCTTTTTTGGGGACTGTGCTGGGAGAGGGGAGAGGTGAGGTAAGGGTGGGGTCTGGAGGACGGAGATAAGGTCTCTTTTTTTTTGTTTTGTTATGAAGAACCGCTCATCAACATGGCTGCTTTTTTCCCCCCTGCCAGGCAGGTCTTGAGGACGGAGAGATAGAGAGGGAGAAAGAGAGACTGTGGTGTGGAGGAGAAGAGGAGCTTTGATAGATAGTGTTTGAAAGTGCATCCGTCTATAACCCACATCTCCCAACTCCCCCGTGCCTCTTGTCTGCTCTCAGACCCATTTTTCTCCACATTGTTGGTAATTTGAGCGTTTTCGCCCATGGCATCATTCATACTTGGCCCATTTAAATCCCTTTAGAAATTCAATTTGCGGAAAGGAAATGACAAGATTTAGCTTATTGAGGTATGCCAGGATGCCCTTGAAACTGCGACTTCAGAGATCTTAAAAAAGCCCCCGGCAGCGATTGTACTCCTCTTGTTATTGCGAAAAGAAAAAAAAACATCAAATTAATTATTTTCATTAGATTCAAGTCATTAGTTTTCAATACTTATTTAATTGAGCTGAAAATGAAATAAATGATTATTATTTTGTTCACATTACATTCTGAAATGTCTTAGGACTTGAATGTTTTCAGAAATGATGAAGTATTTTTCTCTTTGTTTATAGTATGAAAAGGAAAATATGCTTGATGAAATGCCACATTCTGACGTTTTGTTTTACCAACAAATTGATTCAGGGACAAAAATGCTACTGAAATCAAATGAAATTACAAATAAATGTAATATTTACATACAGTATAGGTGTGTTCTATTGGATTATCACATATCTGTAAATACACTCTTTTTCCTTACAATAATAATAAGGATGATAGTAATAGTAATTAAAACATTGTAATAAATAACTGAATAAGTGAAATAACTTATGATTGTGCCTCAAATATCAGCAGAAAAGTAAACCTAAATCTATCTTCCTGTGTGTGTGTGTGTGTGTGTGTGTGCGCGCATGCATGAGTACCTCGTTGAGTTGCGTTCTGCTCTCCTGAATTCTGCATAACTCCAGATATTCATATATTTGACTCTTTAATAGCTTTCGCACATCGCCCCTTTGCCCGCCCTCCACCAACCCCTGATGACGATAACAACGTTTCTGTGACAACATCTCAATTTTTTTTTCACCCCCAACTGAACACTCACCGTTTCAATTACCCTCAGCCCCCCACCCCCCTCCGACTCCCGTCACCCTTGCCTCCTGCCTTCGAATCAAAATTTTTCATTTCCCCTTAAACCCACTGGTTTTGGTATCTGATGTCGAGACTCAGGCGCTCATCCATGCATGGTATTATCAGGGAGACGGGCCCTCGGTTACTCAGAGGAGGAGCTGCAGGCTCTATAACATACTAAATATCACACGCTTTTAAACACATTCAGAGAGTGGGATGTGGGTACTATGATAAAGCTAGGAGAACTTGTTAAAAGTTGTTTCCCCCCCCCCTCTCTGCTTACAATAGGAAATATGAATTAATGAATTGTGAGATTAAGTTAAAAAGTTTTTCATTGATCCAACTTAAAAAAATGTGAGGTGATGATTCACATCTGTATTTTATAACTTGATCCTATATGACCAATGATATAAGACAATGAGTTGCTCCAACTAAGTCCATGGAAACGGTTTTTAAAGGTCCTGTAGACAACTGTTTTTCTTTAACATATCAATATGAAGTAAATGTTGATTGCACAGTGTAATGGCTACAGAATAATGACACCATCGGCGTTTAGATTGGTTCCCTTAGCTTCCTTATAAACCTCGCTTTCACTATGCAGCTTTGTCTGCCACCGGGTATGATCTCCCGGGAAAAATTAAGGCTTCATTTACAGCACAAAGAAAACGCGTCAACCATTGCACGTGCAACCAAACCCCAGTAGCTATTGGTAGCTATCCCGTTTAGCTATCTTCAGTAGTGGAAATGGCGGACGGTGGAACGACCGAAGTAAAGCCAATCTGATGACACTACTTATATTTGCGTACGCTACGTTTTAGTTGCATTGAGTATACTACCTGAATAAACCTCATGTCGCGACTCAGTGAACATGCTTCTTTCTTTCTTATTTCCCAAGTATTGATCGTTTCTTTCGTGCAGATTTCCAAACAAATGTGTGTCTTGTGTTGTTTGTGGTTGCTAGGCTTTGAGAAAACGGAACGTGATCTGGTTTGTCATTGCGACAGAAAAAAAAATAATACCACTTTGAAATGCTAGGGTGGGAAAAGTTGAAAAGTGGTCTACAGCCCCTTTAAGACTTGGGCGAAGGCATATTTTCCTCCGTTGAAGAAAATTGTTTTATCTAATCCAAAATACATATCTTTCATTAAACAATTTTTACTCATTTAATAAACCAAACTAAATTTCAATTGTTTTATCCAATCCAAAAACTATAGCTTTTATTAAACCACTTTTTACTCATTTAATTTACCAAACTAAATTCAACTATTAACTATTGAATTCACTTTTGTGTTCTATGTTTATTTACATGGGCTCAGGGACACAACCACAAACACACACCTAAGCAACTAAGCTTGTGTTATAAAGCTAGTTCATTACTGCATATTGACAATTAAGTAAATTATCCTTTAAATGAGGAGCATGGCAACAGCATTTGAAACTGATTGTAACTGAATCTTGGATCCCTCGATTACTCAATACCTATATCTGCTGGTGCCACTTGGGAATCGTTTGCCATGAATATTGCCATGGTGGGGCATATTTCCAGTATGGTTAAAAAACTCCAGCCAATCAGATAAAGAAAGTTATGCTCTTGCCGAATCTGGTTGTGAGTAAAGTAAAAACATATTTTCTGAGGAACCTTCAGTACAAATTTCTGTTTATCTTTTAACAAGACTGCAGTGCTGTGCTCCTTGCTTCGTTATAAACTAAACCTCCCTCCCCTATTGGTCTGTCCAATTTTTTTTAATTTTTTTTTGAGGAAATGTGTCAATGGGAGTAAGGCCAGACCGATCTTCAGGAAGAAACTGACACGTAAACTTGCAAGATCAAATAAATGGTCTGAACTAGCATTACAACCATGCTTTACCAGAAATTGTTTGATTGGATCCTCCACCGATTCACCCATGTTGAGGATGAGACATTTGGGAGCAGTGTCCCTCCTTGTATTGGCATCAGCATCCTACATGAAAACGGCAACAATAATTAATATTACTTGTTCATACCCATTCACACAGTGTGAGTGTGTCCAAAGTGTGTGAATGCACAGAATAGAGCTCCGGACATCATCTGACTTTTCCAAAGAGGGTGTTAAGTGAGATTTGAGAGAGGGTCTGCGAGCATGTGTGAGGGCACAGGAGAGGGAGAAAATAGTGAATATGAGTGTGAATGGGGGTGCACACAAGAGTATGTGGTAGGGATTGGATTAGGAATGTACAAAGCGCCTTTGTACAAACATACCCTTTCTACAACTGGCAGGAGCTTCGTCTTCTTTTGAATGGCTCCCCCCTTCTTTCTGACAACCTCGGTCAGCTCACCACACTCCTTGTCAATATTCTTCATGATCCTTGCTTCAAGGGGTACTGTGGTTACTCTGGAACTCGCATTGATCTAAGAAATGAGAAGCAGTGCAAATCCAATTAATAAGTGAATAAATGTATGACCTGTGCCTCAAGGCAAGATCATGAGATTGCAGTACATACACTATGAATAAAGCTTGTGTTCCTCTTCAACTTCGAAGAGTGCTGGCCATCCATCCATGAGATTGTCCACAGCTTCTTGTTGAAGAGGAAGTCATTTCCACTTCCTTCAGATAACAAAGAATACACTAATTGATGGGACAACCTAAACCCCAGAAAAAGGAAAATGTCTGAGTCTCAAACCTAATGTTCTAGTGGTATGGAGCTATAGAGTTGAACCACAGAACGGAGAAGGACCAGAAATAACTTAAAACACCAATGCACAATATTTATTAGTGATTTAAGATAAAATTCACACAAATGTACATGGATTTTCACCAGCTACCATTGAGTAGCTATCATGACATATTTTGCCTCAAAAATATGTACAAAATAATATCATCTTTCAAGAATAATTGTGTCTGAAATTATAAAAACGTGATGTAATGAAAATGGTCCGTCGTGTTTATAGCACAATGGAGCGCAAATGTATCATTATTTTCGACGTTAAAAGTAAAACATTTTGAGTGTGTCCCCAACAGTCGTGTGCATTTGCCCAATTGTTAACCTAACCCCCACCACAGAACAGCAGCCACTGATGGAATTGACTTCTAGCTTGGCAGATTAGCCAAAAGGCCCAGTTATGAATGAATTAAACCATGGCCTTTTTTCACTTGTATGTTATTTGCTTACCGCTGTCAAAAAACAATGTTTTGTAGCTGACAAGCCATTTGGCCGAGGCACACGGCTGTGTAGGACATTGCCTACTAAATATTTTTACAAAGAACGTGTTTCTTCCACTTTGAAAGAGCAAATAATACAACCAGATACATTATATCTCGCTCTGTGTGCTTTGTGTTAAAACATGATTCTATTCCAATGACATTGTATTTCTTGTTTGTGTCGCGCTATAAATATGACTCGAAATGTGCAAATTCCGAATTAGAAACAATACCGACAAAATGCCTGGGACATGAATAACAGCACTAAATACAACAACAGAGATACGTGTATGTGTGTTTTCCCTTACTTAACATTCACAAGTGGAAAGCACTCCGCCTCCTGTCGCGGTATCAAGTCGGGCGCATCAAGCGTTTGTGCGCTTGCGCTATTCTCTTCTTAATCTTAAAAGTATTTGATGTGTCAAACTATAACTAAAAATCTGTGAAACTTAAAATCTAAGTTTCACTTCTTTTTGCTGTCTTAAGTTACTGCCTGATGAATAAACACGGACAATGTTGTTCCATAGTTGAGACGTTTTATTAGGACAACTGATGAACCTAGACAACTTAACAAAACACTATATAATACCCTCTATAGCTCCGGACACCTAATCACTGTGCATGTAGACATACATAAATAGTAGAATAGTCCCTGGACAGTACACTCACATGACATCTCCCCTCCTTTAAGTCGTAGACATAGATGTATGCAGGTAATTGCACATTTCTTGCAGTGTCCCTTCTTCAAGTAACTAAACAACATGGACAGGTAAATTAACAGAGCAAATAGCAATTATCCTTTGTAAGTCCAAAGTCCTAACAGTGTAGGTTAGAAGAACACACTCAGCAACATATGCAACACAGTTAATGATGCTTCATATGCAGGCCTATTGAAAAAAAGTTAGTAAAGTATTATAAACAACGTACATCAACATTTTTTCTTTTTCTTTGAACCTAGTCCCTAACCTGAGGTTATGGGGGTAGACTGCCCAGTCACCTCCATAGCTGCACTCTTTTGCCTTGGCTTCAGCTTTACGCACCTTTGTGAAGTCCGGCCACTTTGGAGACAGGACTTTGTCGACTGTGGGCACTGTTGTCTTGATCTGACAGCCCAGCATCAACTGTGCAGGACTGGCACCCGTGGCTTGTCATGGTCTAGCTCTGTAACTCATGAGGGCTGCCTGCACTGCTCTCTGTTTCACCGTTGGACTGAAGGTAGTGAGGGCTGGAAGTGATGTCTGAAGTCATATGCCATAGAAAAGCTTTAAAACACCTTACTTGAATTGTCCTCCATTGTCTGTGTGTAGCTCTTCTGGACACCCCCACCTGGCGTGGATGTTCTTCTGCCGTGCACAGGTGGTCTCGCTCATCATGTCCGGTAGATGAGCTATTTCCAGATGGCGAGAAAAATAGTCAACGACAATCAAATAGGTCTGCTTTGCATATTCACACGTCTGCTCCCATCTTTTGCCAGGGCCTAAGCGGTGGTATTGTTGTCATCAGAGGCGCCTTCCTCTGTGTTGGTCTGGTCACTTTGTCACCAGCTCTTGGACCACCACACACTCATTGCATTTTTCTTTTTGCTGTAATCAAAGCGACCTGGCCCAATCTCCGTTATCAACTGTGTATTTTAAAACACTCAACGTTATGTTCAACTGATGTGTAATGGAGACTTTCTTTAGGATACGGTGAAGTGGCAACTAACTATGACAAATACACAGTCCTGATCATAGCGCTGATCAGCAAAACAATGTTTTTTTGAACAAACATTTCTAATATTTATGAACGTCGTCTCAAATTTTAGTATATTCACAATAAGGCACGCAACTTTTACATCATGCATGCATTTTTTTAAATATTTTTGGACTTTGGACTGTCAGAGGCTTTATGTCAACACAGATCCTCACCTTAGCTGTTTTCTCAGGGACTGGGATCATGGGGCGCACCACTCTGTTGACTCCTTAACCTCCTCGATGACACCACACGACCATCCTTTACAGCTCTGCTTTGACTTTGGGGAGCAGGGGGGCAGACACTCTCCTCGCAATATTTCTCCTCGTATTATACAATATATAATCTCTATTTTCTCAGAACCAAACTGGCAGGTCACGGCTAGCTCATAGAGCGTGCAAATATATTCCTAGTTTTGGGAGGGTTAAACTTTGCCATGATCCACGTCCAAGGCGTGTTACTTCTGACACCATGTATAAGTTACTGCCAGATGACGCTATTCCACGTGAGATGTTTTATTAGGATGACTGATGAACCAGCTAGACTACTCCCCTGCCCATATCCTGCATAGCACTATATATTTTATAAATATTTCAATATATCTAATGCATTCAAATTAAGAATGTTACATTGGACAAGTAAATCTAATAATGTTAAACTGAATGTAATGACAATAAATGCAATGGTACAGTTCGGAAAGCTTTTTACAGTGTTGTATACCTAATTTTGACTACAGTAACTGTTCTTCTCAGAAGGTCAAGGAATTAGAGTTTACTAGTTTTTATTAATTGATTCATCATGTAGTTATTACAAAATAATTGTCAAATACTTGTCGCCGTAGCTAGAGTGCAGTGATGTCTTGAATGTGCTTACTCTATCAGACTAGCAGCCAAGAAAAATAGCATAATAATTTCACAACATAAAGCGTCCAAATATGTGTAATTCTAAAGTGATAAGCAATGTTTTTCACTTGATAAATACAATTATAATTGTTTTTAATATTGACTGATCGTTTCAGCACTAACAAGAACAATATGCAAGTACTGAATCGTCATCTGTCATCAAGATAAAGTAAAAAGAAAGAAAGAAACATGATACTGGCTATAACATCATGGAAGTGATGTATTCAGGGCTGTCTGTAAAGTAAAAACAAATTATAATTTACTTAACTCTAAATTATGAACTGACTTCAAAGGGTTTCCAGGGATGCATACCCCTAAACAAAACAAAAAGAGAAAATGAAAAATACAAAAAGTGAAAATTCAATTTAAAAAAAAGGCAGTCAGTGATTGTATATGGAGCTGGATAGTGCACAATATCACCAAAACACAGCTTGACGATTAAATGGTATGACACTGTTGTTTTATTGCCTCCCAAAAAGCTCAGCGTAATATTGTTTATTTTATTCCATGATTCAAAGAGATCTATCATCCCTCCACCTCCACCACCACTTGTTTGCCATCACCTCTTTTCCCATGGTGAAAAAGACAGCCAGACATCATATAATAATTACAGTGCAATGAGCACACAACTATAAATATGTACGACCCTGTTCAGATCTCTGACGGTGTAGATAAGATAGCATAGCAATAGCAGCTCCTAACCCGTTATGTTGGTTCCCACAGTTTAGGCCGTTCAAAGGTCCCCTTCGACCCGCCCCAGATGTCCATAAAATCCAGAAGTTCATGGTGAAGTAGAGAGCAAATAAAGTCCTCCAGAGATTAGTAACCACCACTATCAGTGGTTCACAGTGCGGGGCAGGGAGCTAGGTTTACTTAAGGCTTTCACTCCTACCCTAACCCACTTGTTTGGGAATAAATCAAAACCAAAATGTATGGAGGAGTATTCATAGAAATATATATGCACTTAGATGTAATCATTTTCTGTGTATTGTTTTCTGTTTAATCTGTTAAGAATTTCTAGTATAGATTTTTTTAAAACAAGCCATGGTTAAGAACCATTTTATATGAAAAGGCATAACAACATAAAAGGCAAATCTATAGCTTTCAAGTATCCAGAACAAATTTAAAAAAAAGAATCGCCTGACATGATCATTTGAGGCTAATTAGCCGTTAAATTAATTTGTCACTGGATTGCTAGTGGAAATTTAGGAAGAGAGATTTATTTGATTTGTTAATTTTTAGAACCTTTTGGACATTTTATTGTCATGCTTAATAATTTGATGACGTAAAAAATGTGATGTTATTGGTCCAATTGGTTGGCTTGTCATGTGAATGGAAGAAATATTTCAGATGATACTGCTAAAGTGGCATTGTGCGGTAAGACAAAATCATCCTAAATAAACCTTAACATAAAACATGTGTAAGTAAAAATAGGGAGAGGGAGAGAAAGAGCTCAGTTGGGATAAAAACTAGCCTGTAAACGAAAAGTGAAGTACTGGTATATGCCAATGTTTCTTAGGTAGCTGCAATGTGTTATTAAAGGGCTATTTTAATGGCAAAGTGCTCATAAACCAGATTTGTGTGTTTCACTTAAATGTTTACGATGAGCATAAAACAAGTCATTAAATCTTAAAAAAAACGAACAGAAAAATCTAACAAAATATACTACCTTTAATTGAAGAAATATATATTTTTCAAGTCTATTTCCCCACTGTTTCACTAAGTTGATTCATACTTTAACATGGGTTTCTTTGTTTTCTTGTTGAGCATTCAGCTGTATATTTCTAAGTGATTAAGCCTCTGTTCCATGATTGGTTATCATGAACCTTGGGTGGTACTGGGCTTATCATGGTGCTGTGTACACATGCATAGATGTCTAAGGTTAATATTTGGAAGTAAAATATCATATACTGTGACGATCTTGTAAGGACCATAAAGAATGACAAGTTCATTATTTTCAATTATTAAACATAATTCTCTGTGTATTCCTACCTCCAAAACAATTTTTTTAAACTGATTTTTAAACTCATTACAAATCTATTGAGGTGGAAATACAACCTCCAGATAAATATATATATTTTTAAAATACAAACAAAAATATTATCTTTTTCCTAAATTCATATATTTCCTCAATAGCTCTCTCTGCACAGGGAACAAGTGCAGTAACATAGCGATCATCACAGTGGAGGCTGAGGGAGTGATGGTTCCCACCTCGGCTGATTCAGCGCGGTGGGAAAACGATGGCGTAATAGGCTATGATTTCTCTTTCTTTCTCAGGTTTATGGTGTCCTATATAACAGCTCGGAGGTGGGCAAGTGTTTGTGCGCTATAAAAACCTGTTAGCAAACTCTCTCATTGTGTGGACTCTGGTGTGTGCCACTACGCAACACAGTGTTTTTTTGTGTGTTTTTTTTATTATCAGTGTGTTTGTGTGCACTCAATTATTGAGTGGTTATCTTTTGTGATGTGCGGGGGGGCGGGGGGGCGGGGTGCAATAGATACCAGAACAGATAACGATGAAAGGAATAGAGTTGTTTCATCCGATTCAACTGTATTTATCGTGGCTGTCATATAAAGGAAAGGTGTGGTGAATAATATATGGCTCTGAAAGTGATCATTAACGCCCATTGACCACAGTGTAGCCAGCGGGTTCTGGATAGGCCCAGATGAGACGCACACACCACAGATAGTAAAATGAAACAATATCAAGGCAAGGCGATTAATTTAATTAACTTTTATAGCAACACAGGGTTATTCATAGTGCTTTACAAAGGAAGGAATCACATGTAAAAACATTAAAAGGACAATCATTAAAAGAGGGTAAAAAAAAGGGGGAAATGTGCAATAAAAGTATCAGGAAATACACAGGTAATTTCACGTTCTATGAAAACCTTGTTCTTTTTACAAACTCTTTGTACATCACTTTCCCTTTTCACTATCTATAACTGCGTATCTCTGGCATGTTTCTTTCATGCTAGTTCAACTATCCTCACACACACACTCCTGTGCGGTGCGGGTGCGAAGGCTGACTGCGATCTGAAGCGCATTCATTAGCAGCCATGGCTGCATTTTAATTATACACGTGGCTTAATAAGGCTCCTCACCCATTTAGCCGGGCCTGCAGTCTCTTCCCGCAACCCCCCCCCCCCCCCCCCCCCCTCATCAGTTTCCCGACATGCTCATGTGGGACCTTTAAACTTCCACCTGCACATTATAGCTCTAATAAAGCTGTTATCAGCCCGTGAAGGAGATGGCAAACAGGTGAGAACAGAGAGGAGGAAAAGAGAGGGGAGGTGGTGGGTGGGTGGGTGGGGGCGGATATGAAGAAGAGAGGGAGGGAGGGAGGGAGGGAGGGAGGGGTGCAAACACAGAACTGAGAGCGCCATTGTGCCAGCAGAGCGGAGATGAGCTGTGAAGTGTGCTAACCTGACGGTGACACAGTGATGATGACAATGCAGTCCTCCTCTGGGCCCGGGGCCGACGCCTCGACACTTCTCTTCCTCTTCCCTTCTCGCTCTTGTTGTTGTCTTTTCTTTTCTTCCTTCCTCCCTCGCTCCTCGTTTCGACGCGTGGCGTTTCCCCGACAACGGACTGGATTCTGAAACAGAATAGACGGAGCGAAGGAGAGGAGAGCAGAGAGAATACAAAAGACAAAATAAAAAATGTATAGGAGACTACAAGCGAGATGGAGGGAAAATAAATACACAGATAAATAGATGGATAGAAAGATAGATTGATTGATTGATGGAAAGATGGATAAAAGAATGAGAGAGATAGTGAGCGAGAGAGAAAGAGAGAGGCAGAGAGGGAGAGAGAGACTCAGCCGGTGAATTTTTACAGCTCTCCAAAATCATTATTGGCAATTAGCGTTCGTCAGGGAAGACAGCAGCTGCTTGTAATTACAGGTAGCCCCTCATTACTTTCAGTGTAGGGGGGAGAGAGAGAGAGAGAGGTAGAGAGAGAAAAAGAGAGAGAGAGGGAGTGGAGGGGGGGGGTCGAGGGCTGGGCAAAAAACATGTTCCTGCGCCAGTGTTTATATTTATTTATGTATTTCCTAAGCAGCGATGTTGAGCCACATAATGTATATAGGCCCAGTACTGCAACCGCCATAGTCAAGGGCTAGAGGCATTGCAGGTGCAGAGAGGAGGAAGAAGAAGAGGAGGAAAAGGAGGCAGAAGACTTACTGTAAACAGCTGACGTTAACACACAAATATTATGCTAGTGCAATTAGTGGTTGTCCGCGTGTGTGCGCGTCTCCGTGCATGTGACACACAACTATTATGCGAGTACAATTATGGGTTCATTTACCTGATATCTACTGTTACCAGGGCAATTATATGTGTGTGTGTGTGTGTGTGCTTTCCCCAGGTACTCATAATGTAAGCTGTGTGGTTTGCTTGTGTGTGTGTGTGTGTGTGTGTGTGTGTGTGATGTCAGCCAGGGCAGAGGCCCTGCTGGGGGGTTGCGTGATGTCGACCTGTCATGGAGGTAGAGGTTTGAGGTTAATCTGACCTGATATGCTGAGCTGACTGTTGCCATGCCCTAACCATCCACACAGGATGACACATAACCAGGGGGGGGGGTTGGCATCTAGGCCTTGGATACTCCTTGTGATATACCAAAGGGGCCAGTTTAGCAATTTATAACGCTAATGGTTCTGGATTGACAAGTTAGTTAGATTCAGGTCAGGGAAGAATAGAGGAGGAGACCTTTGAAGACGGGGCAGAAACTCCCCGAGATAAAGATTAATATGAGACGAGAGAAAGACTCCTTGAGGGGAAGAGAAATACACACATTCCTGTCTGATCACACCTAGCTTGAACACTGATACAGGTCAAACAGTACTGCCTTCCCGTTTTCCCGTCTTTTTTTTTTTTCATTTGGTCCAATTATCTCAAAGCAAAGCAATGCGTTTGGTGATGGGATTGCATCAAATACTACCATCAAAGTTATTTTCTTTCAGGCAGATTTTTTCACCCAACATTATCCCCATGTTTCTTATTGACAGACATTGTTTTAGGAGGACCCTTTTGCCAAACTGCTGAGGCTTTGCATTTGAGAATTGTCTCGGAAAACAATTTATTTCCGCACCGTTGGCCAAGCTGCACGTGTCACTCAAGCGACTGCATGGGCGACCGCGTTGGGCGATCGGTCTGGGCGATGTTGACATTCATCTGACTTGCCCTGCACCGCATGGCCCCCATAACTAGAATAACCCCATGAAGTCAGAGAGAGAGAGAGAGAGAGAGAGCTTTTTGATATCTATAAAAGGAGATATTTCTGTGGGCGAGGGTGATGAGGTAAACACATACCTAGGGCAGCGGTTGGCCTTCCAATGAATAGTTAATTAATACCATATGAATGCTTAATGTGCCCTAGCAGCCCGAGGTTGCCTCGAAACCTCCCAAGAAAATCCACCCGTAGCCCCGGGCAACAATCAAACCAATTAACCCACGGTGGAAATAACGTAGATGTGTGTGCGTGTGTGTGTGAAGTGTGTGTGTGTGTGTGCGTGTGTGTGCGTGCGTGTGTGTACGCAAGCCCAGGCTAATAGGCTAATGCGGACCATGCCTCACCTCAGACGGAGCTGAGAGGCGCTAGGCTGGGGGACTGGATGCCCTCCTCCTTTGTGTCGGGGTGGAGCTCGCAGCATGTAGGTCAGCTCTGGTACATGTTGAGGGGCCTCCCTGCAAGGCTAGCAGAGGGCATGCTAATAGCAGCCAAACATTAGTGAGCCTGTGCCCCTTAAGAGGCATAATTGTGTGTATTTCTTGTGTTTTTTTCGCCCCCCCCCCCCCGTTTATGTTGCTGGAAATAATTATCATTAATGTCACGGTCTTGTTAGTCATCGTGTTTCCAATGTTACGCGAAAAAAACTCAATCGTTTTTCCACTTTGTTCTGCCGAGTCCCAGGGCCATTGTTGATGTTTAACTAATTGTTGTTTTTCATTTCACTTACATTTTGAGATAATGCCATCATATTTGATTATAGATGGATATTAATGCTAAATCACAAAGGGAATTAATTTACCATCACCCTCAAAAAATATACAGGCTACCTATTACCACCGAAACAGAAATGGACCAAACAAAACATTTTTCGGATGTCTTTTCTCTTTACATGATGCATGCATGTGCATCTCTGCTTGCGCGCGTGGACGTGCGTGTGCGTGCGCGCGTGCACGTGTGCTGATATTTATTTTCTCCACTCTCTCCCTCGGTTACAGTACAGAACAACCGGCGTCCTGGCAGTGGAACGGCACACATTTGCGGGGCATCGCTCGTTTCCACTGTAGCCGATCCAACGCAAATACAAAGAACAACTGTCACATTGAAAACTGGAGCTGAAATGACTGGCCGACGTTCTGATTCATCTTGTCTGTTCAGGCTCTTCTTTTTTTTTTTCTTCTTTTTTTCATTCGCTGCCATAAAAAAAGTTGGAACCGCGGCGAGAGCCCCCCCCGCCCCCCCCAACGATAGAGACGAGCACAATTCGAGTTGTGTTGCGCTATCGTCGAGGATTTAACAGATGGATGTGGGACTAAACAAATCCGAACGCATGGATCTTATGAATTCACCGCTATGAATTTAGCTGTGTGTGTGTGTGTGTGTGTGTGTGTGTGTGTGTGTGTGTGTGTGTGTGTGTGTGTGTGTGTGTGTGTGTGTGTGTGTGTGTGTGTGTGTGTGTGTGTGTGTGTGTGTGTGTGTGTGTGTGTGTGTGTGTGTGCGTGTGTTTGGTTTCTAAGGAGGCTGTGCCATTGGTTACTATACCAAGTCGAACATGTTTTTCCATTTTAATGTACAGTATAGAAGAGCGAAAGCATAATTATAAACTTATGTTTAGATGCAGGTGCCAGCTAGAAATACTTACGTACTATTCACATTTTCAAGGGCCAGAAAAAGCTTTCTATTTTTCTGTCAATTTACAAACATTTCATTTGAAAAAAGCATCTTTTTTTTCTTTTCTTATCAAATTAAAGTTACAATTAAATAAACACTAATGTATGTAATGTAATGCTTCCATTTTGATCATCAGATACCGGTGTTTAAATTTGTTTCTGCATCTAAACTTTAATTAACTATAAACATTTTTTTCTGTTTCCATTAAAAAAAAAAAAAAAGAAGAAAAAAACTTGGTACCCTACATGTCATCCCATGTGTCTAAACGTTGTTAGCAGTGCAGCTTTAAAGCGCAGCAGCATTTTGTTCTACTGATGGCTCCAGTACTGCAGTGCTGCATTTTAAAGCGTCGAGTCAGATTTCATTTACCAGCTCTTTCATCTGTTTTAACTCAGTGAGGCAAGGAACTGCACTGTGTGTGTGTGTGTGTGTGTGTGTGTGTGTGTGTGTGTGTGTGTGTGTGTGTGTGTGTGTGTGTGTGTGTGTGTGTGTGTGTGTGTGTGTGCGCGCGCGCACGCGTGCGCATGTGTGTGCGCACACGCATAAAGTGTGTTGCGCATGTGCCTGTTGGCGTGGAGATTGTATTAACGGGTCGGCGTGTCTAAACCTGTGTGTGTGTGTGTGTGTGTGTGTGTGTGTGTGTGTGTGTACTGCGCATCTGTGTGTGTGTGTGTGTGTGTGTGCTTTTGTGGGTCCAGGGGTTGTGCGTATCCTGTGGTGTGTGTGTGTGTGTGTGTGTATATAATATGTGTGTGTGTGCGTGAGTGTTTGCGCGCGGCTCCCAACCCTGAGCTATTATGTGCAGACAGCAGGTATAATATCTCCTAACCATTGCTGCTGCGCGGGATAAGTAATGGCCTGGAGACGTCACCTTTATCTGCAGCCACACTCCTGCAGCTGGGGCTGTGTATTCCCTGCCTCACACAGGTGTGGCTGTGGCTGTGTGTGTGTGTGTGTGTGTGTGTGTGTGTGTGTGTGAGGGTTTATCCCCCCCCCGTATGTATTTGCCACACACAAAAGTGGTCATGAGGAAGGGAGATAGTAGGGCAAGAGTGACACATTCATTTCCTTAGCGGCGGTGGTGGTGGAGGTAGTAGTGGTGGAGGCGGTGGTGGTGGAGGCGGCAGTTGTGGTAGAGGCGGCGGCGGTGGCGGTGGAGGTAAAGCGATCGGGGTGGTGGAAGCGGCAGCGGTGCCGTTTTTCTATATATTTTTATTTAAGGAGCTTTGGTTGAATAAAAAAAAAAAAGACCCCTACAGTTGTCAACACCCGGGCCAAGCGAGCCGAGCTGCGGTGACACCGGGGGCATCCCATCATGCATTGCAAAAAAAAAAGAAAAAGGATGGGACAGGGGTATGCTATGGAGGGTGCAGATAGGAGACTGGATGGTGAGGGGTGGGGGGGGGGGGGGGGGGGGGAGGTGTGGGGTTGGAAATTTTGACGGAGACGGAGAAGGCAGGAGGTGGAGAAATGAGAGTGTGGGAGACGAAATGGCATGTGAGATAGAGGGCGAGAGACATTTAAAATGAATGAGCAATGAGGAGGCGAGGAGAGAAAGAGAGGTGAGACAAAGACAGAGAGAGAGAAAACGAGAGGGAGAGAGAGAGAGAGAGAGAGAGAGAGAGAGAGAGAAGAGAACGGGAGAGTTGGGGAGAGGGAGGCAGGCGGAGAGAGAGAGAGAGGTGCTTTGTGGGCCCAGGCTCCATGGGAGGTTCAGCCCAATCATTTATAAAAGGTAAATGCTGTCAGGAAGCAGGGCGTTTAAAGGCGCGACGCCGCAGGTGTGATTTATGCTCTGACTACACAGCTATAAATCAACCCTGCCTTTGTTTCCACTGGCTGCTGCTGCTGCTACTGATGTTGCTACTGCTACTCATGCTAGCGATGCTACTTCCAGTGATGCTACTGCTAAGGATGCTACTGCTAGTGATGCCACTGCTGCTAGTGATGCCACCGCTGCTAGTGATGCTAATGATACAGATCCTGCTGCTACTAGTGCTAATGCTACTGATGCTGCGACGGAGGCTGCTGCTTCTGCTAGTGATGCTACCGCTACAGATGCTACCGCTACGGATGCCGCTGCTACTGATGCTACTGCTATGATGCTACTACTGCATCACGATACCACCATTGCTTCCTCATCTGTGGCACGCACGCACACACACACGCACACACGCACGCACACACACACACACATACACACTACAACAAAGTGAACTTCGACTAAATATGGTGCAAAGGTGCATGAAGAGCGCCACGGCTGGATGGATGGACGGATGAACGGACGGATGGATGGATGAACGGACGGATGGAGATAAATGGAAGGATGGATAGATGGATAAATGGTGGCAGGGGGCTGAAAAGGAAAGAAGGCAGGATGGATGGACGGAGGGAGTGAAGTGTGTCTTCTTGAGGAGCGCCGTGGCGCGTGACAGCACAGCAAGAGGAGTCCACACTTGAAAAAAAAAAGAGGCAAATACAGCAAAACTTTTGTATTTCTGTTTTCTTTTGTATTACAACACGTCATGTGTGCTCCACTTCCGGATGCTGCCAAAATGGACTATTCAGAGGAAGGGAATAGTGCCCTTTGCAATGACAATGAAGTGATAGATAGTTCAGTGTGGCCTGGCAGCACTTATCCACGGTTGTGTTTTGTCTTAGTCACAGTCCAGCGCTTATGAGATATTGGATGTTGAAGGCATGCTGTATTGATACAATGGCTTTGTGTGCGTGTGTGTGTGTGTGTGCATGGGGAGAGTGTGAAGGGTTGGGGGGGGGGGGGGGGGGGGGTCACTAACCAAGGTCACAAGCCTCTTGTTATCGACGGGACGGTCACATTGTTTGAATTCTCCAACTCCTGTGGATAAGGGGCCTGTTCTTCTTCTGCGGCAAACACCCACGTCTCACAAAATGTGATCGGTTATCATTGACCGTGACGTAGTCAGGGGGGTCACAGAGGTCAAGCGGATGGGGGGGCGCAATAAGGGAAGCTATTGTTGAATGTGCGAGGGAGGGTACTCAGTGTTACAGACAGAGGAGGTCTTAGCGTAAAGGGGGGGGGGCGGGTGGTGACAGCCAACCAGTCGTCATCAGAGAGTGGATTTGAACACCGAAGGGTATACGCGTCACTTTGCATGCGTTTTAGTGTATGGGTATATACGGCATGCATATTTGCAGAGTCGCATGACAGCCACGGTCATGCACTTAATATTTGCATATATGCGAGTGCGGACATCTGGGCCGCCGGCACGCGTGCATACACGCAAACACACACACATGCATATACAAGCGCAAGCACGCACGCACTGATACCGACACACACACAGACACAGAGACAGATATGCCTCTAAAATATTGTAATCACTTCAGCGCTACCGGGATTACTGGGGTCACCCGTAGACACTGGTGACCTGGAAATATACCGCCGGAGGGGAGGACATGTGATGGAAGACAATGGCCTGCCATGGTAATTAGACTAATCATTATCGGCCCCCACAATGGACCACTCTGAATACTGCAGTCATTGTCCCTTGTAGAAATCAAACGGCTGTCTTGTTTGGCACTGTGTACAAATGTTTTTCCGTGACAAATATTTGCTTATCTGTCAGATTATTATTATGATTACTATCGGTACAATTCTGTATTTTGAGTTTTGGGTGTTGCTGTCGTCAAGGAGTGAAAAGCGACAGCTTGTACGTGACTAGAGAAATGGATTGATTAAAAACCCTTCCATTTCCCTAGCAGAAAAGGAGACGGCACTGGCAGTTATGCTACAGTTTAGGTTTGAGTCCAGGTTTACTGGACTGATTCATGGCACACATCCTCTTACTCACCTCTCTTTTGTTCCCTTTTTTACTAGCCTGTTCTCCAGGAAATGTGAATTACAGCCCTAAAATATGATATACTCAAGCACAACAAATCCCCCATACTACCAACAGTAAACCAAAAGCAATGAATTTACACAAATCCGTACATATTCAATTCAACTCGGCTCAAATCAAATTCTCGGCTGGTTTGCATTACTCGCAGAAGAGGGAAAAAAAAACAATCGGATTGCAGAAAGTGGCCGACATCGCTCTCCACTCAAATCCATAATACGGGTGTATAAATCAGCTCTGCCCGAGTCTGTCTCTCTCTGTCTCTCTCTCTGTCTCTGTCTCTCTCTCTCCCTCTCTGTCTACGCTTGCACCAAGTAGGGGCTGGTGGTGGTGGTGGGGTGAGGAGGGGGGGGGGGGGGGAAATGGAGCTGTAACAGGCAGCGAACACGTACAAGCTGACCCCGATGGCTGCTGCTATTCTGATTTCCCCAGGGTGCTCCTCTCTGGCCCGTGCCGGTGCTTCAGATTCCAGAGGGAGGCCATTAATGCTCAGCTCCGCCGACCTGATCCATATGTATGGATGGCTGTTGTGTTATGTTCTGCCCCCTGCCTGCCAGCCAGCCTGCCTGCCTGCACACCTACCTGCGTATCCCCCCCCCCCCCCCATCTCCAGCCACCAGTCTGCCTTAGTGAAAACCCCGCCACAGCAACTCCACCAAATTGGTTCCTTGTCCGTGGAGATAGTTAACAGTAATGGCCGACAGACACGGTCGACACTATAAAAAAAAAAAAAAAAAAGGACGAGCAGGGTGGTTTTACAAGCTCATTATTCAGGCCGCGGCTCCGGGATCCTGGGCAGAATCTAATAGGCTGTGTTTGCAGACTGGGGTTTGTGTGGGGGGGGTGGTGGTGGTGGTGGAGGGGAGGGGAGGGGAGGAAGACGAGAGGGTGTCTTGTCCTCTCTGGAATCCCTCGGCACGGGTCATCAGTGTAGTGACTGATAACCATGCTCACCCCTCTCTCTCCCCCCCCCCGCCCCCACACACACAGTACGTCAGACGGGCTGCTGCTTAGCCTGCCCTGACACGGCTAGGTCAGGGCACACAGCCCAGTCAGGTGGATATAGGTTACGGTATGTTTTGTGTTCGCCTGGCCAGGGTCTGCTTCAAGGTTGAACATGCTCAGTTCCTTATGTGTTTATGCCTCTTGTTGTCTCTCCCTCTCTCTCTCTGTCGATATCTGCCATTCTCCCCAATTGTCCCTCAGTCTTCAAAGCACTCCAATGCACAGGATCTGATTCATAATTTATCATGACATATGCCCCCTTGCACTCCTCAGTCACCGTGAGAACTGGACGTCTTTTTAATGGACCTTCTGGCCACTCTGTCCCTAGAAAACACCATCTTAAGTCTCGGATGACTCTCCTCATTCAGCATGGCTATTCGTGTCTATTTTCAACCCTTTGTACATCCATTTTGTGTCTCTTCCCCATACCAAGACGAATAGGCTGAAGCCACATATCTTTATTAAGTCCTGACTGAAATGACTGATGCCTTTCCTTGTTTGAAGTCTGTTTGACTCATTGGCTGCGACGCCAGTGGGGGGTCCCTCTCTTTCTAATCAGGAGGCTTTCTGCGCCGGGCTGATATTAAATATTAATACAAGCAGGACATAAAACACAGAGGGGATGGGAACCGTGCGGCCCAGAGATAGCAGGGCTGCCATTCTCTTAGCTATACTCGTTCCCTCATCATCTACATTTAGCGCCCAGCATGGCTCCAAGTCATTTTCTGGAACAAATTCTGAGCCCGGCTCTCATGTCACAATACATCGGATCACGTTAGTGCATGTGAAGAAGCGGGTGTGGGGGGGGTGCAACACGAGAGGGAGGTAGGGTCAGTCGATGGCCTTTTGAAACCAAGCAGATAATTTAATTATGACCTTTTGCTCTGGGGGCGGGGGGGGGGGGAGCGGCGGGGGGGGGGGAGCGGCGGGGTGGGGGATGTACTTGATCAATAATGGCACAACAAATATTCTGGGCCTGTCCTTGCTGCTGCAAGCCAGTGGCGGATACACAGACAAACAAGGCCTTTTTTTTTGGCTGCATCAATTCGGAGAAAACGACAAGAATAATATTCATCGTGAGGATGACATTTATTCTTGAAATACAAAACAAACTATACAAAAAAATGCTATGCAAAAAAAAGTTATAGTAATATTTCGACCATCATTGCCTTTAAATGTTGTATTAGGGTTATTGCAAATGATTCAGGGTCAACAGAATAGAATTGAGCTTAAGTCACTACATTCATAATTAATTTGAAGCCTTTTATTTTTCGCCATTCATGAGAAAAATGTACAAAGATGCCATTCAAAACAGTTCTTCTCCACCAACATTGTCTGGGAATCCAGAATATGAATCATTTGAGTATTATTCATTTGCTAGCACATTTCTGAAAGCAGGCACTTCATTTAAGCGGCAGGGGAATTGAAAATCTTTGGTCAAAGGACACAAATAAAGTAGTGTTTCATTTTATTGATACAGGGCGAGGATTCATTTGAAATAAAAGCATTTCATCGAAAACCGCCCTGCACACAACTTGATTTCTCTGCTCATCCTCAAATCGCCCCAAAAAAAAAAAAAAAAAGAGAAAACGTATGCGCCACCAGATTCATTTTCAGTGTGTCGGTTTCCCGTTTCTTTGGTAACAGTACAATAAGTACTCCCATCCAGCCCGCCTCTCTCCGCAGATAGGAACGATAGAAGAGTAATGATGTCTGGATGGAGGTGTTGAATTTTTCCCTGCCTGGCGGTCTCCAGTGAATTACCCTGTCAGACTTTCATTAACGGCCGCCGAAAGCTCAGAGCGCGCGACGCGCGGAATGCATTACCGCCTCAAACTCTCCAACACCGCCGTAGTGCATCTGCCCACTCCTCCCTCTCGTCTCACAGTGCTTGTACAACTACGGGGGGAAAAAAACAAAACCATTTGTTTCAACCGGTCGCGGTTTTGAAATGCATGGCGAGGAGGACGGGAAGCACAAATCGAGTGCTGAAGTGTTAAATGTGAAACGTTAGGCAGACGATATGAATTGTGCGAGGAAATTGTCCAAGAAATGTTTACTGCGTGCTTCAAATGGCTGGAGAAGCAAAAATAAATTGCGCCGGTACAAACATGTATTTACTTTAATTGTACGGCTACACCCGCGTAGGTCATTGTGTCTTTCGCACCATGTTATTGTGCACTAATTTCCCATTTCCATTGGGTTCGGTAATAACAAGACACATTAATTATACACAAACGCAAGCAAGCTTATAACGTGAGTCCTACCGGAAAAACAAAAACAAAAATAAAGCGAAGCAACTTTAGCTTACCATCACACGCACATACGTACGCGCGCACGCACGCACACACACACACACACACACACACACACACACACACACACACACACACACACACACACACACACACACACACACACACACACACACACACAGGGCGCTATCATTCCCTTGCTTTAAGACAAAGGGATTCATCAGGGTTGTCGGTTGCCGGGCCCGGCATAGTGGGACTAAATTACAGCCCCAGAGTGAGGTTGGAGGCGGAGGAGAGGAAATAGATGGGTCTAGATATAATGGTGATGGCCCTGGGGTGCTCGTCCTGAGAGGGAGAGAGAAGAGATTAGAGTGGAGGTGTGAGCTCGCAGTGAGATTACATTTTCCCTCTTTTTAATGGATAAGTGTTTCTCTCGTTTTTTTTTTTTTTCTCCCTCTGTCTCACTCCCACTATTTCGGCTTTTCTTTTCTTTTCTTTTCATTTTTCAAAGGGAGTGTTTCGTCTCGCACTTTCTTTGCTCTGCATTGATGTATTTTTTTTCTGCAGACAATGCGCGTAGGTGCGCGTATACATGCGCATGAACACACACGTATCCAAGCACAAAAGAAAACAACTGACTTATACACACGCAGACACACACATGCATGCACGCACACATACATTACATGCAAAGACACAAGCACCAAAAAAAACGAAACTAACTTATACACACGCAGACGCGCGGACACACACACACACACACACACACACACACACAACGCTCTCTTTCTCTCACTCCCTCTGTCACGCTCTCCCTCCCTCTCTCGTTGTCCCTCGCTTGATCCTTACACCTACGTGCTACAGATGGTTTCGTTTTATAAGAGATAAAAAAACCACGTTCGGTGGAACTGATTAAACAGGGAACAAGAACAACATCCCTATCTGCCATTCACTCCAATCTTATTAAACGGATAGTTCTGGACCTTGATTCTGATTGGCTCGAAGCCGTTGTAAAATACTCTTTGACCACACACACCTGTGACCGCCTAACAATTCATTTTTAGTATTAATGCGCCTGTATGATGAAGCCTGCATGCTAGCCTGTGTTGCTTGGCAACCATTTTGCTGTCTTGAGGAACTATATTGCTTGGCGGAGGAATTATGATTTGTTTTCAATAAATGATCGCATTCTATGTTGCCGTGTGTTTATTTTGTGAAATCTTACGAGGTGGCATATAGCAGTCATTTTATAAAAGCAATTTGCAACTTGAGGCCATGATTTCCATTGATTTTTGAACAGCTAGGGGGCTAACAACGCCCCTCCAAAATCACTGTGAACCACGGCCTCTCTTGGCTTGTTGCGTAATCAAACCGCATGAGCAGAACATCTCGGGAGGCGATTGGTTTCACCGCTGAACCAGTGTGGTCGGAGAGGAGTGAGGATGACACATTTACATTTAGGGCATTTAGCAGACGCTTTTGTCCAAAGCGACTTAACAATAAGTACATTTGTCAGAAAAAGAAAGTGCAACAACATATCGCTGTCGGTACAGTAAGGATTTCACTAGAAGAAGTTTCAAGCACGCCCGATTGCTATGTTAGTCCATTGCTAGTATACAACGGGGTAAGATGCTAAGTGCTAAGATACTAATGTACTAAGTGCCAGGACATGCGAACACGCAAGAGGTGCTTAAGACGCGAGCAGGAGTGGACTTTCCCTGCATGGGCTCCAACTGCCCTGGTCCCTGCCATGGCTTCTGATGTTGCCGAGTTCCTCCACCAAAAGACCCCCCCCCCCCCCCCCCCACCCCCAGTACCCCCCTCACCCACTCACCCCCCAGTACCCCCCTCACCCCACCCACCCCCAACCCCCGCCTCCAGCATGCTGCTGGCTGCTGCTTCTGATTGGACTTGGGCAGGTGAGCACAGGACACTTTAATCACGGTGCCTGAACATGCCCGTTAATTCCAATTGTATTGTGTGTGTGTGTGTGTGTGTCCATGTGTATTTTGGGGATGTCCGAGTGTGTGTGTATTTTGGGGATGTTCAGAGTGTGTGTGTGTGTGTGTATTTTGTGGATGGTCAGAGTGTGTGTGTGTGTGTGGGGGGGTGATGTTGGGGAGTGTAGGTGATCCGTGATTGAAAAGGCTTGCACCGAGTGCCCTGCTTCAATGTGCAAAAAAATATTTCCAATCGGTCTATTGTACTTAATATTCAGCCAGTACTTCAAAATGCACGCGTGTCACGCTCTCGACCTCGGATGAATCCCGCGGCTCGCTGGGAACCGACCGCCGTAACAAACCGCTATAGTGCCTTAATTGCGCTCTCCATGGCAACGGCG
Organism: Merluccius polli; assembly: GCA_030340625.1. Classification (NCBI taxonomy): domain Eukaryota; kingdom Metazoa; phylum Chordata; class Actinopteri; order Gadiformes; family Merlucciidae; genus Merluccius; species Merluccius polli. The sequence goes on from JAOPHQ010001177.1 coordinate 84,016, forward strand.
TAAACATCGAAATACGGAGGGCTCCTATGTAATTACATGTTCAACTCAACCGCCCCAATCTAATCAACATTTATGGTGTCCTGCCTGTGAAATTACACAGCGCGTACAGAAAATCGACTCGCTTGTAAACACTCGAGCATTTTAAGATGGCAAAACTCTCCGCGACCCGGGCGCCATCAAAGCCAGCCGAGTGTGAGTTCTTTAACCGAGTGCCCCGCACAAAAACGAACGCGCCGTCGTCTCATAAAAACTGCTGAGCTGGTGCTCTCCAATGCAATCAGGCCGCGGTCTCAGCTCATATACTTGTTTGATGATAACTGGAGATGGAGAAGGGGGGAGAGAGAGAGAAAGAAAGAGAGAGAGAGAGGGAGAGAGAGCGATGGTGTTCTCTCTCTCTCTCCGAGGGACCGTGGCAATAATTTAGCCTAGGGAGTGGGTGTGAATCATGATGCAAGGGGAGCGGGAACGGGGGAGTGTTGGGTGGGTGGGTGGAGAAGGTGGTGGTTGTGAATCATACTGGGCGGAGGCGAGAAAACGGAGGGATGGCAAAGTGGGCGGAGTCCCCCCTCGGGGGACATCGATCCATCAGACGGCCCATAGGCTTGAGCCGCTCCAACACCCCCCCCCCCCCCCCCAGCCTCAACCTCCAGTCTACCATCCAACCCACGTGCTACCCGTTCCCATCGCCTATCTCTGACTGTAAATTACTCCCGTGTGTTGTCTGCATAGTGCAAACCCTTCCTCAACCCTTCTCTCTTTCTCACAGTCTCTCTCGGTTTCTCTCCCTGTCTGTCTGTCTCTCTCTCTCTCACTCTGTCTTTTAACTCTTACTCTCTCTCTCTCTCTCTCTCTGGCTTTTAACTCTTACTCTCTCTCTCTCTATTACAGAGCAAGTCATTCCACATGAGAGCCCCATCGCTCCATGCTATATATATATATATATATATATATATATATATATATATATCCTCTTCCCACTCCACCCTCCATCTATCGACTTGAGGGAACTCGTCCCACCTCTCCTCCTGCACTCTGTCCTCCCCTCCCCTCCCCTCCGTCTCCCCCATTTTATCACACCCCGACGGGCTCCAGAACATAGTGCTTTGCCCTAAGAAAATGAAGGAGTCTGACAAATATAAATACATGGAAGACAAGTCGATTGATTGCCCCCCCCCCCCCCCCCCCCCCGCACACACACACACACACACACACACACACACACACACACACACACACACACATAATGGTGTTGACATGTCAAACTACATGCACCTTTAAACATATTCCTAGGCTGGCCTACTTCTACTCCCTGTGCATTAATCCATAGCCAAGCAACATCCACGCCTCCACTCCCAGCTCCCCTAGGCTTTGACTTTGGACAGGCAGAGGTTAGAGGAAAACAACCTGAAAACAGCCTTATCTCTCCGCACATGAATGTTTGTTAAGGCTTCCCCATTAAGTCCCCCAACCCCCCCCCCCCCCCCCCCCCCCCCCACCCCCACCACCACAGCCTGTGAATTTGCATATTAATTGCATTTCGGTTCAACTTTCCTCCTTTTTTCTGTGGTGGCTGTTAAAGGTGCTTTATTTCTTTGAGAAGACACAGACATCCGCGGGGAGCTCACCTGCGACGGAGGACAAGAATTGAATTCCGCAGGAAATTGCTTTAACTTGCGCCGTAATCGAATTAGCACCCACACACACCTCGACTGGAGGACCCGGAGGGCACGCGTGTGTGTATGTGGGTGCACGCATGTGTACACAAGGGTACACGCGACCATGAAAAATATACATGCACGCACGCGCGCATCCATACACACACACACACACACACACACACACACACACACACACACACACACACACACACACACACACACACACACACAGCAAGTACTCAAGACACAGAGGGAAAAATTTACATCTTCTAAGTCCAACCATAATAAATGCACACCGCACCGCAATATGGTAATCCGATTGGCCACTATATTACTTGTGCTTTGTCTATTGCTTTACCCACAATCCTTGCCTCTCGTCTCACACTCGTACACTTGGGCTTTTTTTTTTTTGTTCATACCTTTTGAATTATGTTTGCTAAGACATCACAGCGTATCCGTACGTTTGGCGCATCTCGCCAAATGTTTGAAAAAGGTTTGAATGGTGTGATGGATAGGGTGTGGGATAAAGAAAACAGCTGTAGATGGCACTGTAGTGGTTATTCTTATCCTGGAGAGGTAGACTCAAGCTGTCTCCTTTTTTGAGGAGAAAAAAAAACAGCAAAAAAACACAACTGCCTTTCCGCTTGTATCCTTACTGAAGTACCACAGGTGAATAGGCATTCTTCCCTGCTTATCTGCCAAACAGTGCGACCATATGGGACTCATTTGAACGTAGTGCTTTTGATGGCTCTCGCTAGGAGAAACATGGAATTATCCACGGCAGGCCTGTTTATTGCGTTTACCGTAGTTTTATTTCAAGACGCAACTCGCAAAGGTAGCGAGTGATTATCATTTACACCGCAAAACCGTTTTCAGTAATAATGTTTCAAATGGCGGACTGATTTTTGATTAGATTTTTTTTATTTATTTTTTTACAGCGTGAGTCACCACTGGCGCGATGATCCGCATGCTGAGCCTCCTCTTGACTTATTATTATATTTGTGAGATGCAGCTAAATTTCTCCCGGGGATGTTTGGTTTTATGACCGCGGTCCTTCATTCTGCTGGAAATCCAATGATCTCTGCTTAGCCCGTCGCGGTAACTGAGCGATCGTTACTCAGTCCTTTTTTTCTCCCCTCCCTTTCTTTTCTTTTATTTTCCTTTGTTGTTGCCTATTGATCGGTGGAGCTTAATAGCACGTCTCACGTCTACCGAAAGGTCCACTACATGAACCGAATGCCTGAACAGAATACAACAGAATACATATGAATCCAGTACAAGACATCATCAACAATAAAAATAATAATACATTTAATTTATATCACACATTTTATTGTCATGGACAATCTCACAGTTCTTTGACCGTGCATTAAAAACAATAAAAACAAGCAATACAATAAAATGAGTACACCTTCTGGGAGGGATAAATCAACATTGCACACACAACATTTGTATGTCTCAAACCTCTGGATTATTCCCACCACAAAACGAGCACATTGGATGCCACCACATCTCTGCCAGACACTGCGGTCCCCCCCCTCTGGTGCTAACATGACCATTAGTATGCAGCTACGCCACTAGCCCTGCCGCCCCTGCCCTCTCCAGTCCAGTGTGGATAATAAGTGAGCAGTAGCCTGGGAGACACACACACACACACACACAACACACATACACACACACAGACCCCACACGCCCCACACACACACACACACACACACACACACCCCTGTAGCAGCCCCCGTAGTGCACTCTGCAGCCATGCTCAGAACACATGCGCGCGCACACACACACACACACACACACACACACACACACACACCCTGTAGCAGCCCCCGTAGTGCTCTCTGCAGCCATGTTCAAATCACACACACACACATATATACACACACACACACACACACATACACACACTTGCATGCACATGACTACACTGCAGTGTTTTTTGTTGTTGGAAGATTTTACTCTGCTTCTCTTAACACGGATGCCTGTCCACTCGTCAGGGCAACTGCAGAGGAAACAGACCTCCAGCACTATGTGCACATACTAAATGTGCACGTACGGACATGTGCATATGCATACTGCATCAATGTGTGTGTGTGTGTGCGTGTGTGTTTGTGTCTATATAAAGCATGAATCTACATTGGGATCTGTGTGTGTGTGTGCAATGTGTACAATGTGTTTTTCAGGGTTGGGCGGGTATATGATGGGACGCACCGGGCCGCTCTCCCACAGATGCAATTAGGCTAAATGGGATTAAGCCTATCACATTTCAGACAGGCCGGGCCCCACAGCCACCTGGGGGGGGGGGGAGAGAGAGAGAGAGAGAGAGAGAGGGAGAGAGGGAGGCAGGGGGTGGGGTCGGAGGGTGGAGGCTAGGGCCCTGCCCATGGAGGGCATGGTTGGTGTGTTACTCTAGGGAGGGGAGGATGCTGCGGGGAAGGGGGTGGTGGGGGAGGAGTACGGGTTGATGAAGGGGGGGGGGGGGGGGGGGGGGGGGGGGGGGGGGGCGGGGGGGGGGTTAGGGTTAAAAGCAGCAGAGGCAAGAATTTGATCCTGTACCGTAGGATCACATCCAATGATGCTCCGTTCGACACACCGGTTGCTATGCCAAAGAAGAAAACCTAAGATGTTATTTTATTGTAATACAATTTATATATCTATATATATATATATGCGCTTATGTGGTTATGGGGTGTCATTCAATGTTACCCGGCTATGTGACCCTACTTATGGCCGTTTTGTGTTGGTCTTGGGCGGGTTGTGTTGTGATGTAATGCAGACCTTTTGCCAGCCTCCTCTGGCTAAATGTCAACATCAACAAAGAAATTGTGTGTGTGTGTGTGTGTGTGTGTGTGTGGGGGGGGTGAGTGGGAAGTGATGCGGGGGTGCGGGGATGGGAGGGTTATGGGTGGTGGTGGTGGGAGGGCGGGGGGGGTTGACATTTTCACACTGGGTCGATGCTGCCTTATAGATTCATAAAAGCAGCATTCCAGTGAAGCGTGTTGTAGTCTGTAGGATTGAAGGATGGATATCTGGTGGAGAGGAGAAAAGCACAACATGCATGTTTCAGACAGCTCTGCACGCTTCAGCCGCGTAGGATTTAAAAGCCCCTCGACGATGATGCTCATTATTAGATTACAGATGTGTAATACTAAACGGCAAACGCCTCCTCCTCACCTCAATCAACCAATCAAGCCCTGCTCTCAGCATACAGTTGTTTGAAGCTGTAGCGTGTTTTACTGGAGCGTCTTGTTCGATTTTATTTCAACAGAAGAGATCCACTACTGACTATACGAGTATATCTGGGGATCGGCTTCCTCTGTTGGTGGCCTCTTGTAGCCGCGTATGTCCATACATCGATTGAAGCGACACGTTGTTTACAACACGCAGACTCGGCAGACGCTCGTGTTCCCTCCTATTTCCGTACTTGTATGCATACCAAAGCAGGGGCAGAATCAAAATAGGCTGTAGGTTTTCCATTATTATTATTCGCAACCGGGAAAGCAAATTGTTTCCCTGTGAACACTTCTGTCCAATTGAGTTTACAAGTTTGCAAATGTGTTAAAAGTCCATTTTGGATTCACTTTGAGGAATACATATTTGGGGAACATAGACTGCCGTGCTATTTTTCAACCTACGCGTGTGCAAGGCTCTCACATATGCGCTCGCACGCCCGCGCCTGCAAGAACCGACACAGTTGACAAACGGTTGAAGATTTTGACAGAAAAATTCACACACATAGCGGGTATACGCACACTTTCTACGGTTTCCTGTAACAATGACCACGCCACACACCAATGAGACGGGTCCACCCCCAAAACACAATCCAGCCCGTCTTGAACCCATCTCTGTGTTTGTGTGTACCTTTCCAGTCCCCCCCCCCCCCCCCCCTTTCCCACATTAATCGGACAGGACGGGGTGGTTCCCGGTGCGCGTCTCTCTGTTCCCCGGTGCCAGCTGTGTTTGGGACGAGTCCCGTTGGCCCCCCTCACCCTCATCATACACTGTCATTGTTCCCATGTGCTGAGAAACACCAGGCCTGCTACAGCTGTTCACATCCAGGGTCGACACACACACATGGACAAACACACACATGGACAAACACACACGCGCACATGGACAAACACACACACACACATGGACAAACACACACACACACACACACACGGGCACATACACACAGAGAAAAACACATGGAGAAACACACACATTCAGAAACACATACAAATGGACAAACACACACACACACATCAACAAACACACACATGGAGACAGACACACACACACACACACACACATTCTCTCTCTCTTTCTCTCTCTCTCTCAGTCCAACACACTCGCACAGTAACACACATGGAGAAACACACACACATTGAGAAACACACACACACACACACACACACACACACACACGGAGAAACACACACACACAACTAGACCATTTCAAACAGACAGAGACGGACAGGATTAAGAAGACCATTATTTCTCGTTCGTTGACAGACCAGTAGTGATGTATTATACGTGCTAAGCAACGTGCCCATGCGCAGATCACTGATCACCGGGCAAACCACTAATATTTCTCTCCGGTCCTCTCATCTCGGTCCACCTCTGCTGCGATATGAAAACACTGAAAGGCAAAGTATTTTATTTCCCTGACCTTTGCGGTGGCGCTATCTCAATCTCCTATAGCCAAACACTTGTGTGATGGAGGAGGGTCTGAAGACATGTCCGCAGAGGATGGGCTGAGCTGTGCGGCGTCTAAAGGAGCTGATACGATGTCATTGTAGGGGGGAAAACAACCATGAAGTGTGTGTGTGTGTGTGTGTGTGTGTGTGTGAGAGAGACCAGGCATCTCCTAAATGATAAGAAATGAAAACGCTGCCGATGGATGGTGGCGGAAGGGGGGGGCGCAGGAGGGGGGAACTGAGAGGAGAGGGTGAGCTCGGGAGCTGTGATAGGATATGGCCCATTAATTATTGAATTTGCTGACATCTTGACAAATGGCGTTGTCCTAGCCCTTGCCTGTACACCGGACATTTCTTCTTGTTTTGTTTCTTTACGAGCCCGCTGGAGACGCTGCCGGTGTACTGTTAAAACCCACACCACGTCGTGCACGATCAAAGATTCATGTGGTTTTACTCTGTTGTGTTGGTATTATTTTTGTTTATTTTTTTGCTATAAGTGCTTTTATTTTGACAGCCCTGCTGCAATTAGGGGGGAAAGATGAAAAGAGAAAGTGGGGGTCATTGATGCAATCTCTAAAAGCAAAATCCGGACCGTAAAAGTGGACCGTTTTGGGGGGGGGAGACAGAGAGAGAGACAAACACAGATTAGTGAGTGATGCAAGATTACCCCCCCATTAGGTGGTTATCTATGTGAGTTAGTCAGAGTTATAAGTGTGCTTTGTTTACCCTAGAAAGGACTAACTGTTCCCGATGCTCCTGTGGTCAGCTCCGTCCCAAGGTGGTACGTACCCAGAATGCAGTGCAGGCGAAAATAAGTGTTTACAGGACCTGCACCTTCTCTGTCGACGGGAAAGACTGGCGATTGTGTTGTACCTCCCACTGGCAAGTCTCGAATCTCAAAATATTTACCCCGGCAACTACCTAAATACCCTCTGGTTTAGTTGCCCCCCTTCCTGAGAAAACCACAGCAGTAAAAATGTGTTTCCATCTATACTGTCAAAATGTGTGTGTGTGTTTGTGTACATGCATTTCATATTTCTGTGCGCCCCTGCCTGCGGTCTATTGTTAGCATCGGTTACAGATGTATGTCTTGTCGGTATTGTTGTTCACAACTGCTTGTACCTGACTGTCTCAACTTCAAACATTAGGCGGAGGAGTGGGTTAGCACAGAGACACAGAGAGAGACAAATATACAAAAATAAAAAAAATGGTGACTGACGGGTGGAGAGATGGAAAGAGAGAAAGGCCACATCTGTCAAACCCTTTAACTGTGAACAGTGTGGCAAACAGAAAATTATCTTTCTATTCCGCATATAAAAAAAAAACAAAAAAGGTTTTTGCTAGTTGCTAAAATAGTCCCCATTGAATCTATTAGCCTTTAGTAACAGCCATCTATCTTCTGATGAATTACAAAGTCCCCCAGATGAATGTGGATCGCTCCTTAATAATATCTTAGCCACCAGCGATGAGCCTCCGAGGACGCAAAACAAGAGGAAAAGGTGAATATTTACATTATCACCAAGTGCTCACCAACCGCAATTAGTCACGGCAACGCACGACGTAACGCCAACCTTCTAACACGACACAAGAAGGGCCGTCGTGGTTAAAAGACACAAGTAGGCCACTGTATCCTTTTGTGAGTCAACACTGGCGGTTAGGTCACAGAGGGCATTCGGTCGGATGATTGGTCTCGGTTGAGAACCGCGTCCGCGAGTGGAAGGACCGCGGGCCCGGCCGGGGGGGTGCTAGTGGGGCAGCGGTCCCCTGGGCGGGGAACAGGCTGTCCTTAATGGCCGTCTCTCTGCAGATCCTCTGCAGTTCGGCGGCACACCGGCTGCTATTACAGCCCTCTCCGGGGGGGAAGAGGCTGGAGTGCGCAGACCGCCGCCGCCGCTAAAAACGGGGTGAGTCAGGACCTTTTCAGTGGCACGCTTAGGGTATAGCAGCCGGCCGCGCTGGACAGCGCCGCCATGGCGGCGAGGCGATAAGGCTTACGGTGGAGAGAGATGAAGATGAAGAGAGTCGGAGGACAACCGCGTCGTACGATGTTTTTTTGCATCATAAACTCCTTATTTTCAACAGTGGATTTGTTCTTGTAGGAATGCGTCGCCCACCGCTCAAACGATGTTCGTGCCATCTGTGCGATCAGACAGCCCGCATAGCACCTGCAACCGCTGCCTTCCAGAAACAATATGAAGGCTCAATTTAGCAGAAGAAAGAGGATGCAGAAGAAGTGGAACATCGAACTGTGTTTATTTCTTTATAGCACACACACACGCACGCACGTATGGTTGGGCGTAATCACACATGCCCATTTCACGTCATGCACCGGCACACGCACATCATGCAGCGAACATGCGAACAGAAAAGTTTGTATTGTTACCACAAGAAAGAAACACCATAGAGTTCAGTTTAGTAATAACCTCTATGGTGATTTTCTACCCGGTGTTTTCTTTTGTGTTGGAAAAATCACTCAATAAAACATCACGCAACACACAACAGCCTCACAGATGTCCGTGTTTTATTACCGTTTCCTCACTCGTGTTGAATATGATAGTTTTTCCACCTGAACTAGGCTACCTGCAATGCGCCGATTTTCAAACTCTGGAACACATTTTTGAGGAAACGCATTGGCAAGGTTTAATTTCGTCCTCCAGATCCTTCCTCGAGCGGTGAAACGCTCGCATTTTTTTATTGACTAAACCAGCGGAGGGTTTAAGAGGTCTGAAATACACTGAGACAGTTGTAAGGGCTATTGGACCGGCTTCTGGGATAACTGGTTTTGGTTCTGAGCAGCAGGACGGCCATTAGGAGTGACTGTATACTTATGATAAATGACAGCCTCAAACCTGGCCAGTTGAAATTGATTATCTTGGCTGCATCTTCTCCCCTGACCAGGTCCGCGTATGAAAAAAGGAGCCAACTCCCTAAAAAAGGCCACATGGTCACTTGCTTAATGCCGCCCGTTAAAGGCAATGCAAACATAGAAGCCGGACATCGGAGAAAATGTTAGGTACAGTTACTTGCAGACGCTAAGTTATTAGTCAGAGGTTTTCGCTTGCTAAAAATGGTTTGTGAATTGTGCACATCTGGATCTGATATTTTTGCAAGAATTTCAGACGCTGGGACTGTAGAGGCACACACACACACGCAGGCACATACAGAAAAAGAAGAAATTAGACTCAATGATGAAGCTAAAAGTGTTTTCTTTTTTGGAGTGGTGGTGGCACCTACGTTTCTATTTCAGAAATAACTAGAACAAGTACACTGTTATTCCTCTCTGTGTTTGTGTTGGAATAAATGTGTATCTGTGTTTGCTATTGAAAGTGTGTGTGTGGGTATTCTATGTGTGTGTGTGTGTGTGTGATTTCTGCACAGCTCTGTCTTTTGTTCCCCACGTGATAAAGAGCCGCCGTTGTTCAGAAACAAACACATAAATATGCATTGATCTGTTATGGTTGGACGAATCTGAAGAACTGTCAAGCGTCAAATGTAAAGGTCATGCTTTGCTCGCTGTTAGGGGAAAAAAATCCTGCAGACCATGGTTAGGGCAATATTTGAATAAACTATGCAAGGATTTACAAGCAATAACCTTCAGGGGTTAAACGGGCTTTGGGGAAAGAAGTAGAAGACGAAAAATATCGCTGGAGATATGAATGCATTCTGTGAAACCCCACCATGAAAACGGGATGGGAGATTTCATGCACCATCGTCGCGTGGTGATGTGTGCGGATAATTTTTTTTAGATTACTGAATCATTTTTGTTCGAAAGCAGTGTAAACAATGGGCTGGTTATTTCAAAATGGTTATTTGAATGGTGAATAAAGTCCCCTCTTAACCCTCCCTCCCATCTTTCTCTCTCTCTCTCTCTCTCTCCCCCTCTCTCCGTCCGTGGGGCGTGACAGTCAAGCGGACGGTGGCCGGTGGAGGTCCTTCAGGCAGAGGGCGGGGGGGGCGGGGGGTTTGGCGGTGACCTTGGAGCCTCATGTGTGGGCTGGGCTGTGTGTTGGTAGTGCTGGGGAGGGGGGGGGGGTTGGTTGGCGCGCCAGACGATCTGCTGAAAGTTCCTTGTGAGACACGCCACCATCGCCGCCGCCACCATCGCCGCCGCCACTACAGCCACTGCGCAAAGGGAGGGAGGGGGAGGGGGGAGGAGGGAGGGAGGGGGGGGGGGCCACTCCCCCATCCTCTACCCTTCCTCGTCTCTGGGCAACCTCGGAGGCAGACGCCACATGGCGGACCCCTTGGAGCCTTCAGCCTGGCGAGGAGACGGGGGAAGAAGGGGGGGGAGAGGGAGCCAGCCCGGGTCACAGGGTACCCATGTCTGTGTCACGCTCAGAGAGGGACCCTCTCAGCAGGCAGGCTGCTGTCCTCTGCTGTCCCTGCCACCCCCCCACCCCTCCCCTCTCTCTCTCTCTCTTTCTCTCTCTCTCACTCTCGCTCCCTCTGTGCCATGGCCCAACAGCTCGTTTGCACGTGCTTTGTGTAGATTAGAGCAAAAGGCTGTCAGGGATCATTAAAAATAATAAAAGAGCTTATAGCTCCTTTACAATTGTTGTCCCGCGCAGTCGATGCGCGTATCCCAGTAGGGGCGTTTGTTCGCGCTTGTGTTTCCTGTGTGTGTGTGTGTGTGTGTGTGTGTGTGTGTGTGTGTGTGTCCGTGTCTGTGCGTGATGTATCTGAAGTAATGTAGCTAGCGTTGTATCCTGGTCCATTTCTCAGCATGGTAAATGTGGCTCATAGAAATAGTTTTACTGTGCTTTTTTTAAAATTACAAATAATGTTAATTGTGTGAAATAAATGATTCAGATGTCCTATCACTTTCTTAGAAGTGAAAATTCATACTCATTTGAAGCGATCCAGCATGAATGAGTGTGAATGTAATCGCATATCATGTGAGAAAAAAAGGTCTCGTCTCCACAAGGTGCTACAACTCAAAAAATAGATATATAGATTAAAATCTCACTCCTGGTGAAACAAATCACCTGATATTAATCATAAACGCAAGAGTCAATCACACGTGGTTAAGACATCATTTATAGTTGTTATATCTGTCCAAAGCCACGTTTATTTTATTGTGCATTAATTCAAGTAAATATGGAGCCATGCTAATTTCTTTATGGGAAAAAAATAAATAATAACGTTTTGCCTTTTTCGCATATGAACGGGTACAAAATTCCCACTATGACTACAAATTATGGCAGACAAAAAAAAACAAAAATTAGCATTTGGACTTTGGGTGCTGTAATAGCGTGATAAATTATGGGCACATTTTCTTCAGGGGACATTTGCTTGAGGAAATGTTGTAAAACGCCCATGGGATCCGGCACTCATCAATCACCGACGCTGCGGTCGGGGACGTTGCGGTGGCCCCCGAGGACATTGGGGGCCCTGCTCTGCCAGCCAGCAATCTAAACGGTGACACTGAGCTGCGAGGCCCCCGCGGGGCTGCCCGCTCAGTCGCCTGCTAAGAAAACAGAGCACGCGGGTAGAGGGGATCAAGGTTTGTTTTCTCTCTCTCTCACGCGCACGCGCCCTTTTCTAGGTCATTATTTATTATGTGGAAATATCTACGTCCTTGGCTACCCCCCCCCCACCCCCACCCCAACCGCACCCCACCCCACCCGTACCCCTTCTCCGATTGACAGATCTCATTATAAGATAAATGTGACAAAGATAGCTCATAATGCTTGGGAGAAATGTAACGCCATTAGCGGGTCATTGTCGTCGTTTCTAATGTGTCCTCTTAAGCAGCTTAGTGAACTGGTGCTGTTGTGTGATACAGGGATTAACCTATCACAGAGTTTTCCGCGGAGCAAGGAGGAGGAGTTGAGTTGAGCCGCCATTGATGGGAAATGTTCCTTTTGGACGGGTGCTGGATATATATTCCCGGGCGCTAGGACAGAGTGTCACGATAGAGACTGATTCCTGAATACGTGGATATACTGGGGGGGGGGGAGAAGGATGTCTGGAGGGTATAGCCCCCCTGCAGAGGGTGTGTGTAGAGGGTGTGTGTGTGTGTGTGTGTGTGTGTGTGTGTGTGTGTGTGCGCGTGTGCGTGCACAAAATCCTTATAGATGCAGTGGTATGCAGTATTGACTTGAGAAGTGTTTTGTACTTTTTGGTGTTTTTTTGCACTTACACGTTTTTTTTACGAGTCAGATTAGATTAGAGTCAACTTTGTTGTCATGTCATCACAGTGCAAAGTACAAAGTGGAAAGTAGTGGAAAGTGCAGGTATGGCAGGTAATAGGGCATTAGGGCATGGAAACGATACTCTTCTAAAATATAACTGATATATTGTATTGTATATGTATTATGACAGTGGAGCAGTGATGCTACAGTTCTGCAAAAAAAAAAAGCACAAACTTGAGTTGTGTAAAAGAAATACTGCAGTTTATTTTTCAGATTTTACCAAGTTGATAGGTTGGCAAATGTACTGAGAATAAATATATTTTATATATGTTACGAATATATTTTTAAGAATTAACGATTGGCTGATCGTGACATCTCAGTGCAAACTATGTCACATCTGCGTGACAGCCAACCCTGGGGATACCATAATTATTTAGACGCTATTGTTTCGTTCTCTGTACATTGAACCATCCAGCTGTCATCATTTAAAAATAATTACTAATCAGTTATTCAATTCTACTTCACTGGTTGCCTGAGATGAAGTCACTGATCATTCAAACCATCTCTCCTCAATGATTCGATTAGCTCATCTGATTCAACGGGATGCATGTGCACTTTTGCATGACTCACAATGAAAGTGTAAAAAAAAAAAAAGAAAAAAGGAAAGGGAAAATGACATAAGCTAGTACAGAGTGCTACGCTAATGTGCTAAGCTAAAGGTAAACAAAGACATGGCGATGAGCAGCTTAGAAAGCTTGTTTATTCGAGGTTATGCTTCAGGGGCGCGTACGGAGCAGGCATTTCTGTTTTGTCGCGAAACAATGGAAATGTTTTCATTTGTTTATGAACACAAATTTGGAGAAAACTACTTTCAGCAGGCGGCTTAAGTTATTCAGAAACGCTGTGCATGTGAAGATTGCTGTACTGTAAAAAAAAACAAAAACAGGATTGTGTACAGTTGTTTTTTTTATGGCTGCAAGACATTCAACCAAAGGCCCACTATTGAATTTCTAATTTCATGGCTCAGCAGGAATTATCATCGCCTTTTTGATTACATTTTCATATGACCTTGATCTGAAAGGGTAAAGCAATCAATACAATAGCCATTTAACACCCTTGTAATTGTAGAAGTGAAATAATAATCATTTCCCGGGCCTGAGAATCTCTTTTAGCCCCTTATTTATTTATGGGGCATATGGGGAGAGAAAGGGCCTGCAAGCTGAGATGGATGTGATGAATAGAGCCCCGAGATGCAAATTAAACTGTTAGTAATTAAACCCCTGATCATGATCACATTGCTGCTGTCCCGCTGGTTCTGGCTGTAGCAGAAAATTATTTTCAGCCTTGAGATTTTTCGCGGAAAGAAAAATGTAACACGCTATGATCTTTGACAGCGTTGCCGTTTCGATACATGTTATTATTACTAGTCGCGCGGAGATGTTTTGTTTGCACGGTTGGATATCGACTTTGGCAAAAGCACGGACGGATCTCGTGTTTGTATGCAAACACGAGATCCGTCCGTGCGGGACGACATGTAAACCGGCGATTCGGCAGCGCGCGATTCGGCAGCGCGCGTTGCGGCGGCGGGGCTAATAGGAGGGTTTATTCAGCTTTGTTATAAGGAGAGGTCACGTGACCAGGGGATAGTAATTATAGCACACCCTTAATTACATTAGTAACCTCCTGTCTTCTCATATTATCTCCGACACACAAAAAACACACAGACAGAGATTTGATTATGTTAATAAGCAACGTTTTATACATGGTAATGGAGGCCCTAGTTCAAAGCCATTAGTGCTACGAGGAACATCCATTTGAGTGTTTCGGCGCTCTCGAACGCAGCTCGGCTCAGAGTGCACGTTGTTTAATGGTATTGATCAACGGTCTACTGAGCTCTGGAGGCTTTCGCTCATTACTCCATCTTATTCATGCTTTCTTGGGTAACGATTCCCCCCGCGCTGCAATTACTGTCACGGGCTTCCAGAGAATCACAACGAGATATAAGAGACGCAGAAAAAAGGGAATAAATATAACGAAACCCAGATACGCATCACTGGAAAAACGGCGAACGTGCGTGGGTGTGTGTGTGTGTGTGTGTGTACGTGTGTGTGCATGTGCATGCGGGACACAAAACCGACATCCAGCCGCATTTGTTGGCTCAGTATTTTAATCTAGGTTTGATGTTGTGTCTTGAACTATCACCTCTTGCCCATGCATCTTCTTGCCGTTTACTTGGTGATGCTTTACGTTGAGTTAAGACATCAGTCAAAGACCAGTTGACTCTAGTTAAATATAATTTGTTTAAACAACATTTTCTTTCTCTGTTTTGCTTTCTGCCTTCTTATTCCCCTCCCTTCCTTCCTTTGTGCACCCCCTCCTCTCCCGTCTCTCTCTCTCTCACTCTTGCTGTCTCGCTCTCTCTCTCCCTCCCCTCTCTCTTTCTCCCCATCTCTCTCTCTTCACCCCCACCCCCCCCCTCTCTGCCAATCTCTCCATCTCTCCCCCTCCCTCTCTCTCCTTTCTCCAGCCTCTCTTTCTCTCCCCCTCACTCCCTCTCCCCCCCCCCCCCCCTATAAATGAGGCAGCAGACAACCCGGCAACCTGCTCAGTCAACTGCTTCAAGATTTATTCTTTGTAACAAATCCGCAACAGCTGGAGAGCCGGGGAATGCATGTAAACTTTGTGTGTGTAATTTGGTGACAAGTCAGGCTTAATCAAGCTTCCAGTGGCTGGATGAGAGGAGCACCGGGGAGAGGCATATGGGGAGCAGAGTGGCAAGCAGGCAGCGGGCAGGCGAGGGAGACACAGGGGCTCCACTCATGTGCATTACTATGCAGCGCCGGCAAGACTGCGGAGACGGGGGGTTTGGTGGTGTCTCGTCCCGGTTCTGGTCCTCGATCCGGTGCCGATTCTAGTCCTGACTCGCGTCCTGGTTCTGGTGCTCAATCTAGGACTGATTCTAGTCCTGATTCTGGTCCTGACTCTTGTCCTGTTTCTGGTCCTTAAGCTAGTACTGATTCTAGTCCTGACTGAAGTGCTGGTTCTGGTCCTCAATCTGGTCCTCAATCTAGGACTGATTCTAGTCCTGACTCTAGTCATGACTCTTGTCCTGGTTCTGGTCCTTAATCTAGTACTGATTCTAGTCCTGACTCTGGTGCTGGTTCTGGTTCTCAATCTGGTCCTCAATCTAGTACTGATTTTAGTCCTGACTCTAGTCATGACTCTTGTCCTGGTTCTGGTCCTTAATCTAGTACTGATTCTAGTCCTGACTCAAGTGCTGGTTCTGGTTCTCAATCTGGTCCTCAATCTAGTACTGATTCTAGTCCTGACTCAAAGTCCTGGTTCTGGTCCTCAATCTAGTACTGATCCTAGTCTTGACGCTAGTCCTGATTCTGGTCCTCAATCTAGTACTGATTCTAGTCCTGACTCTGGTCCTGATTCTAGTCCTGGTTCTGGTCCTTTCTCTTGAGTTTGTCACGGTAGATATAAAAAGTGGTAGAGGCTTCCAAACTGATTCAATGGATATTTCATATCACTTTATTTGTCGATCCCTACCAGCTTTCCTAGTGCAGACATTTTAACAATACTGAAAGAAACCTTCAAAACGATTAGATTACGAACATTTTTCACAGTCTCTGAGATACTAGTATTTTTTAATCGTGGGCGCGTTAAAAAAAAAACCCTGCAGATGTCCACACAGTTGATATCCCTACACCCACTCACAAACACACACACACACACACACACACACACACACACACACACACACACACACACACACACACACACACACACACACACACACCATGACCACAGTCCATGGGACTGGGCCACTGAGGGGGGGCTAGTGCTAATGACAGGGTCTGGAGCTGAAACGAGTCGTACAGCTGGTCTCTTCTCAACTTCACAGCTGCAACCCAAGAGATAGGAGATAGATAGATGGATAAATAGATAGATAGTCGATAGTCGATACAGTAGATGGATAGATGGATAGATTCAGTAGATACAGTGGATAGATAGACAGATTGATACAGAATATAAATAGATAGATACAGTAGATATAGATAGATAGATAGATACAGTAGTCAATAGATAGATAGATGCAGTAGATAAATAGATACATACAGTAGATGGATAGATTCAGTAGATACAGTGGATAGATAGACAGATTGATACAGAATATAGATAGATGGATACAGTAGATATAGATAGATAGATAGATAAATAGATAGATACAGCAGATGGATGGATGAATAGATGGCAGCATACAAAAGGGAAAATGTATGGATGGATGAATAGATAGGTATGGCGATGTACAATAATGGAAGATAGATGGATAGAGGAGGTAGATTGAATGTCTGTGTGTACAATCGAAAACTGTCACATTCAGGGTCAAGGGCAGTGAAAACATGGAAGAGGTCAATATGCGAACAGCGAGAGAGAAACGGGGGGGGGGGGGGGGGGGGGGGAGAGAGAGAGAGCGCGCAACAATGCACTCTTCGTATGGAGACCTTGAAAGGTGAATGTACGGTCTGCCATTCAGCCTCAACATTTATCCCACTGCAGCAAACATGTTTACATGTTCCCAGCAAATACTTCAACTGAAAAAAAAGGGAGGCTTTTGTTGTTTCCCTGTGTGTCGAAGCTCTTGACGAGAGGGTGTGTTTGCCGTAATAAAAG
Source organism: Merluccius polli (assembly GCA_030340625.1). Taxonomy (NCBI): domain Eukaryota; kingdom Metazoa; phylum Chordata; class Actinopteri; order Gadiformes; family Merlucciidae; genus Merluccius; species Merluccius polli. Next base: position 101,173 of record JAOPHQ010001177.1, read on the forward strand.
GGTTTTCCAACCCCAGGACCCTTTCACCTGTAACGTCGCTGCATTGTGGCAGTAACCATGGTGACATAAACGAAACCTTTGGCAGATGTTGGTTGCCACAGAAGAAGACGCCATATTAATATAATTACATTGTATATATAACATAATACCTAGTTGTATTTAAAAGAAATTACAGATTTCTCCAAAATTTGAATGGATTTGTAGCAGAAGATGATGTGTGTTGAGAAAAAAAAGGTATGAACATGGTGTGTGTGTGTGTGTGTGTGTGTGTGTGTGTGTGTGTGTGTGAGAGGCAAGGTGGACGTGTGTGTGATCGCGTGTGTGTGTGTTTTGTCATGATGCATTATAGTTTCTCCTCAGGAACACATGGCAAGGTATTTACCAAGCCATCTGCTAAAATCGCCTGGCTGAATTGAGCTGACGTCCAGTTGCTAAGGAAATGGATTGCTTTCAAAGAGGCCAGCCCGTACTGCACACCTGTCAATGTAAAAAAGACCCCCTCGCTCTCTCTCTCCCCCTCTCTCTCTCTCTCTCTCTCTCTCTCTCTCTCTCTCTCTCTCTCTCTCTCTCTCTCTCTCCCCCTCTATTGCGTTATCTCTCCTTTTTATCCCTTTGTCTATCCGTCTCTCCGTCCAGCTGTGTGTGCATCTGAGGCTCATCGCTCATATAGCATACACAGATTTGATGCATAACCCCCCCCCCCCCCCCCCCTCTGAGTATTCAACAGCGTTGAGAGCCGTGAGGGAGAACATTGTCAGTTTATTTGTTTACTCACGTAGCTTCTCTGTAATTTGCGATCCCGCCATGATTACCTGTCGGTTCACCTGAGCGGTTTCTTTAATAATTAAAGTGATTTTTGTGTACAACTTTGAAAAATCGACGGTCAATGTGGCCAAGGTAAATATTATCGGTTTATTTGTTTACTCACGTAGCTTCTCTGTTTTTTAGCGATTCCGCTAGTGATTACCTGTCGGTGCACCTGAGCGGTTTCTTTAATAATTAAAGTGATTTTTGTGTACAACTTTGAAAATCAACAGTCAATGCGGCCAAGGTACGTAAGTCAAAATGTCAAAGTGTAGAACGTACTATTCAGGTGTAACTATCGGTTTTCTTGAATAGTTTCTTTAATAATTTAAAAATTATTTTCAACTTTTACATTGGCGGCCAATGCTGCCAAGGTGAATTGTGTGGTAAAAGTGTGAAACTTGCTTACGGGTGAACGCCGTTCGGCTATGGTTATCTGTTGGTTCACCTGAGTAGTTTATTTAATAATTAAACAGTGTTTAAATCTGTTTATTTGTAATGCTGTGAAAAATCTATAAAAGAAACGATTCAAGTGATTTATTTTTCTGGTTTTCCACTTCACAACGTCTAAATGGATGGCCAATGCCACCAAGGTAAATGCATCAAAACGTCACACCACAAAGTGTGAAACTAACTTTCCTTGCCAGTGAACAAAAATGGAAATACAAAATAAAATGAAATAAAGAGGAGGAGGAGGTGAGAGAGCGAGAGAGAGAGAGAGAGAGAGAGAGAGGGAGAGGGAGCGCTTGAGCACAGTTGGGGCCCGTCATCGAGCAGCTGGTTATGATTGCTTCGGTGTCACAGGGCTGCGGCCGGCGGCCAGACACTCCTCCCAGAAGAAGACCAGGCAGCTGGAGCCGGTGTGTCCGGGGCCCGGGTGATGAGTTTCAGCAGCAACCGACGTGGCTCCGAGGCAGGGCCTGACCTTCGCCGAGTCACTTTGTCATCTCCGTCTGAGCGCCGCGTCCCCCCCGCATCCCCGCCCCCCCCCACCCCCGTCTGGGTGACACCAATAAAGGTCACGGCGGGGGCAGACTCCCGGTCGTAAATCAACGCGGTAACTTGGGACGCCGTGTCCTTTTCGCTCTTTTTATAACAAAAAACGAAAAAAAAAGGTACCTTCCTGTTCTGGCACTGCCCTAGATTCAGGAATGATATCATACAAAGTGTGAAGTTTCACCATCGGGGAGAAAAGAAAAACAAAAAAAAACAACTTTCAATATGTCTTTCCCGGCGACATAAGGAGTGTTATGCATGTCGCATGAGTATACACAGCAAACACACACACAACATTGTGAATGTTATACAAGTGTTGACTTTGAGGATCTCCCGCACGATGACTTTGGCGTTGCGGTGTGTGCCATATTAAGCGTAGGCGTGGGTTGAATCTGAGACACTTGAAGTGAAATCCTCCACAGGCGAGGCCCCCAGATGTCTCATCGGGTGACCGAAGCACACCTGCAGCGGATCAGACGTGTTCGGGGGTGGCCTTTTAATGTGGTTAAAAACAGACCTTGATGCCGCTCTCCATCGCACACTCGACTATAACAGCGCCATTAGCCCTTTGCGTTATTAAAAAATTGAAATGCACCTCCTCCGGAAACGTAATTACCCCCGCTGCTGCGCTCTCATCGTCGCCCGGGTCTTAACTTGGAAACGTCCGTCCTGTGTTGTCCGGGGCCGCGCGGTAACAAAAGAGCCTGGCATGGAAGCGAGCGAACATCTTCATTTCCCTCACAGAATACATTAGGGCCTCTTAAGTGGGCTCCGTTATTGCGGAGGCCCCCGTGCTTACGGCGGGCACCTGGGATTCTCGGAGCCCTGTTTGATGTGGCCCCCTTTCAAGCACTCTGATCATCCTAGCTAAATTGCGCTTAATGGACTGGGCCCCGCCACTCAGAAAAGGCTCGGACAACGGGGGGACAATTTAGCGACGCGCGCACACACACCTGTCCTTTGTAGTTGAGCGAGACATTGTGCGTGCGTGTGTGTGTGTGTGTGTTTGTGCGCAGGCAACGTTAGTGTCTCTCTCTCTCTCTCTCTCTCTCTCTCTCTCCGCTCATGCAGGCACTTTGCGAGCGCGAGCTAGCAGCCAGCGGTGCCATTTAGGCCTGAATAACCCCTGGTGCCATTACCCAGGGTACCTGAGTGCCCTCGCCGCTCTCCGGCCAAACAATGGGCCTGCCAGGCGGGGGGGGGGGGGGGGGGGGGGGGAGGTCTGGGTGGGTGGGTGAGGGTTGGGTGTGTTTGAGAGGTGGGTAGGAGTGTGCCGCCGCGGGTGGGGTGGCTGGCTGTGCCTACTGTATGTATGTGTGTGTGTGTGTGTGTGTGTGTGGCTGTGTGTGGATTATGTTCATGTTGTGATATATTTTGCGTACCTGCCTGTAGAGAGAGATAGAGAGAGAACGATGGAGAGAGATGGGGGCGCGGGCGGGGGGGGGGAAGAATAAAATGTGTTTCTTTGTCCATGCATCTGTTTTGTATTGTGGGTGTATGTATGGGTGTGTGTTAGTGTGTGTGTGTGTGTGTGTGTGCGAATGATTACACAAGTGTATGTTCATAGGTCTTTGTGTGTGGTTTTTGAATGGATGCAGGACTGAATTGTGTGTGTGTTTGTGTGTGTGTGTGATAGAAAGAGTGTGAGGCCATGCACATGTTTCAGTAGGGGGTATGGTTGGTGCATAGCTGCACCTGTCCCCTCAATAACATCGCCTCAAAGGGGAAAGGAGAGGGAGATGGTGGTGTGTGTGTGTGTGTGTGTGATGCGGGGGGGCAGATCTATGTTGTTCCTATAATATTCAGTATACTGTATAGGTATATACTGTAAAGGTTTTTGGCTGACGCTCTACACAGAGTTGCGGTCGGTGGACGTTATTTCATTATTTCCTTTTCCGAAAGCTAATTTTGTCATCAGTTACTTGCCCTACTCCCTCTCTTTGACTAAAGTGTTTTGCAGTAACTGACTTACATTTACATGTATTGATCGTTTTTTCTACTTCCACTTTGAGCACTGAGATATTTTTACACTGCCTCCCAGCCCCTCTTAAACGGGGATCCATGTCTGAAATATTACTATGGCAACCGGCCCATCTTGAGTAGGTCAGGGGTTAAGTGTGTTGCTTAAAGGCACCTTGGCAAGTTTTGGCCGAGGAGGAACAAACTAGGATCTCTCTCTCTGTCTCTCTCTCTCTCTCTCTCTCTCTGTTTCTCTGTGTTTCTCTCGCTCTCTTTCTGTGTGTGTGTGTGGCTCTCTCTCTCTCTCTCTCATATGCTGCTGCAGGTACCACTCTATCCATCCATAACCGAGGTAAATTAGATTACGCTGGTTTACTCTCTGCTTTCTACTGTCATAGTTTATGATAAGTCGCTGTGGTTAAATGAGCGTCGGCGGGAGTAGATCCATAAAACATAATACGATGGCAGTTTCTCACAGCACACGGTGATCTTAATGAAGTGGCAAGAGTTATGAGTTGTGTGTGTTTGCTTGAGGTTCTGACATATCAAAATGGCTTCTTTGAAATTTTGTGTTGTCGCTTTGTTTGATAATAAAATACACGCGCCTCGCTGCCGCTGACGTTTTTTTTTTTTTTAAACTAATTGCCAACACCTCACCGAGCAGATTAGCTTTGTTCCTGCTTGCTAAGGCTATTTTTTTTTAATTAGGCGGGAATTAGCGTCCTCGGAAATAGACCGAATAGTTCGAAAAATGAGCTGAAAGCGACCATTTGGTTTTGTCGAGGCAAATATGGTGGAAAAAAGAAATGTTTTTTTTTTTTCAGGCTGTTTCTCGGAAGTTGGTTGGAAGAAACAAATAAGTGAGCAGGTACGGAGCGAGAACCTCTGAGAGGCGTCCGAGGGCTGGCTGCTCACCAAGCACATATTGAATGGCACCTCACAGTTTTTAAACCAATTCTGTGATGTAGGAGGGACTGGGAAAGGCTCTCTGAGTGCACACCGGGAGATTTTAATACAGTATTTCAGTTCCTCTGTGTGTGTGTTTGTGTGTGTGTGTGTGTGTGTGTGTGTGTGTGTGTGTGTGGACAATGACAGTACATGCGGTGCCAGAGGAACTGATGAGCAGGTGGTCTGAGTGGGATTCAGCATACTCTCTCTCCCTTCTATTCACACTCACACACACACACACACATATCTCTCTCTCTCTCTTCCTCTCTCCCTCGCCCCCCCCCCCCCCCCCCCTCCTCCCCTCTCTGTCCTCTCTCTATATCTGTGTGTGTGCGTATTATTAATGCATTTCTATCTCTCTGCGAGTCCGTCTCGAATAAAGCTCTCACTTTATTTCCCATGTGCTTCTCTCCATCGCATTTAACTTATTACACTCTCCATGTTAATCTTATTTGTTTTTGCCGATTATAAAACGAGTACGGCGGGAGCGCAGCCTGAATATTTCTACCTTCGCGGTGCCAGCAACAACGGCAACAACAGCAACAGCAACAACAACAAAAAGAAGCCGAAGGAGGCTGCGCTTCTGCGGCCGCACAAGGCAAGCGCACAACGCATAATACACACATGAAAAGTAATCTGTCCACTGATACGCACAGGCATGACACGCAATACGGTGGCTTTTGACACCTTGGGCTCGAATTTATCTTTGAAGTCTCCATGAATAAAACATCCCAGGAACTCTCTTCTTCTGTTACAAAGCAGTGCAATGTTACCACAAGTCACAATACCCATGGCCGCAAAATATCCGCGCACACACACACACACACATCCACACACATACCATCACTAACCAGATGTCTGTGTCTATTGATTGCTTCAGTGGCATGGTTCAATGACATTCCATTTAGCTGATGTGAATGCACTTACTGTCTGCACACACACACTCACACGCACACACGCACACACGCACTCACACACACACATGCACACACAAACACACACACACACACACACGGTAGTGCGCACCGTACAGTGCTCTTATGATTCCATTTTAACCATTCATGGAGGGAGCTCAAAGGACGGCCTCCCATGTTCCTCGATACACAGCTGACCCGTCCGGACGGCGCCACAGTGTCGGGTGTCCCGTCCGTGCGGATGGCCGAGCGCCGTCCCTTCCCATCCGCGGCGTCCGTCGAGACACTGGGCTCGGTGTCCCGTGTCGACCCCCCCCACCCCCCCCCCCCTCGTCCGCCCGTGCGTTCAGTCTGACGGGTTGGCGCTCCAGTAGATGACCTCAACGTTGGGATATGACATTTACGGATGAAATCCCATTTGTTTTGCTATTGAGGCTAGAGAGGTCTGGATCTAATGTACACTGGGACTCCATGTTTTTCTTAGTTTGTGTTGTTAATAACTGTGTTTTGCATTTTCGGTTTTGTTTTTTGCCAAATGATGGAATATATGTTAGTTGTTGTAGAAAGACATGTTGTCCTTATATTCGTAACTAAACGACATAATAGATGGTGAAAAAATAGTGATGTTCAAGGAGTCACAGTTTTCTGTTAAAGGTTGCCCTTATCGCTACTTGATGTTGTTGAAACCACTGGTGGTTTCAACTCCCTGGTAGTTACTTACATCAACCTTAGGATGAAGGAAAAGTACGCGTGCGTGTGTGTATGTGTACGTGTGTGTGTGTGTGTGTGTGTGTGTGTGTACGTCTAGTACAAACTCAAAGCCGTTCCTTTGTCTCCTATTGCTGGTTCTTGCCAGCTATATATTCATCAGCCATGGCACCAGAACTGACAACCAATGCAGGGGATGGAAGAGCACAGACCACTCCACTGACGATCAAATCAATATCGAACATTTTTAAACAAATTCGTTGGAAACAAAATCATTTTCTATTTCGAGCCTAATCAAGTGTGAAAATGTGCTCTCCCGGCAACATTTTGTTGGTGTTTGTCTTTTGCCGAATAAATGCTCATTGGATTTCTAATTGAAAGAGTCAGGCGTACTTTTGGAAATACTCCCTTTTTTTTTTTTTTTTTTTTTTTTTAGAAAATGCGACTGAGGAGCGTAAGAGGCTTCATTAGGAGGATTTGATGTATGGCTGCAATCAACTGACAATTTCCATCAAGGCAAGGGCACTTGATGGTATTTATTGGCTGTTTTGTTTAGTCGTAAAATAAGGATCAATAAAAGATGCACTCAAGGTAATGAGATAAAGGCTGTTTCTGTTTTTATTATTATTGATTACCAAGTGTGTGTATTGTCCTTGTGTGTGTGTAGGCGGGTGTGTGTGTATGTGCGTGCAGACCAGTGACAGAGAGAGGGCAAAAGCAATTGACATCGACAGAGAGGAGAGAGGGGGAGACTTAAAATTAATTGATTTGCATTTAGGTCACTTAACTTAATAGCCAAAATATCTACAAATCAAAAAGCCTCTAAGAGCTATTGGCAGCTTCCTCTTTCAATCAGGATCAATCTGTCAATCAGCGATGTTACCTGTGGCAGCACTGTGAAACCCCCTTGTCCTCAGTCTCACCCACCTGTATTACCCAGCTGGAGAAACGTGAAAGCACACAACGTGTATTTTGGTGCATGTGTCCAGCATGTACAAGCTTCGGGAGCGATGAAAATGCCCCCCCCCCCCCCCCCCCATCTTTTATTTGGCAGACTGCGGTGCCACCACTACCGCGACACCGACTGCATGCCAGTGTGATTGTGAATGTGTTTGTATATCTGCACGTGTATCTATCTGTGTGTGTGTGTGTTTGTGTGTGTAAGAGTGTCAGTGCGCTGCCCACTGACCAGAACATCGCAGTCTATGCTTTGGCAGGTGTGGGGCCTCTACATGGGCTAGCCGCGGTTCCTGCAGCCAGCCAAACAGCCAGGCAGGCGGGCACAGAGAGAGGCAGGACACAGCTGTCTGAACAGGCCTCCATTATCCACCACTATCTATTGATTCTCCGTGTGGGATGCTTCCTCTTTGGCAGGGGAGCGTCTCTGAACACACACACACACACACACACACACACACACACGTACGCACACTCATGCAGGCACGCGTACGCACACTCATGCAGGCACGCATACACACACACATGCATACACACACTCATGCACGAACACACACACACTGACATTTGCATGGACATGTGCTGCCGAGATCGATAGCCTGAAGTGTTCCAGACCTCGTTTTTTCTAATGGTCCCTTCTTCGATTATTGGGGACTGTCCCCCATCCTCCCCCGCCTCCCCCCCCCCCAGCCACATGCTGCCATCGCTCCGTCCTGTTCTCTAATTATAGAGCACGGCGATGGGCAAGAGACCATAAAGAATATCTCTGACGCTATAATTACTTTGGCTGCTCACAAAATGAATCAGATAGTGTCAATAGGATTAACAAATGGGCCGGGTTTTAATTTTGTCCCGACTGTGAGGCGGCCGACGTCTGTTTCTCTGGCGTATTTATTTATGTGTTGATTTATGTTTTTATTTTTTTATTTTTTTAGACCGCTCAGTCGACCCGTAGAAAGTATAGGGGAGGACGACGACGACAACCATTTGGGGTTAAGCTGGTTGTTTGCTTGCTCGTTGATGGCGTATCATCCTCAAAAAACGGCGGTTCATCCTCTTGATTCTATCTATAAATGTAACAATTAGCGCCGAGGACTTCGGCTTGGGAAAAGAAAAAGAGAAAAAAAGGGGCGAATCGACGAGACTCATGTGTCAATAAGGAACAAAACGCATAAAAGATTGCCACAGATTACAGAATTTTTTTTCTTAATCCTCCCACATCTTCTCGTAGGAACAGCCCCTGGCTCTCAGATGATCAAACAAATAAGCATCTTGATAAGCCAGGGCGCGCAAACAAACCAGCAGGTAGGGCACTAAGCAAGTGTAAACTCCAGATGATCGTATGACTAATGTATTCTGCCTATGGATGCACTCTTCAGTGTATTATTGCCCATGAATTATGCATGGGACGCCTCTGCCTTTGTTTATGGTGCGACGCGTGGCCTCGCTGTGAGTGTCTCTGTGCATTCACGCCAAGAATCTCCTCATATAGGAAACCCTCCCCCCTCTCCTCCTCTCCAGCACTTCCACTTCTCCTCCCTGTGCTCATTGTCTTCCTTAAAATGTCTGTTCTTATCTGCGTAGCCTCGGAGTCGTCCCTATAGTCTCTCTCTCTCTGCCCGACGCCGTCGTGTTTCTACACAGGAAGGCCTCGATCGCTCCCCTCGCACATCGCTGGCGTACAGCCGGCTAAAACAAGCCCCCCCCCCCCCCCCCCCCCCCAACATCACACCCACGAGAACGAACGGGTTAATGATAAATAACAGCCGCTAATCTCCGATTGAAAGCATATTTTCATAGGAAAATCTCCAGATTGATCTTGTTCAATCTGCCACATTGTCAATCTGGAATAATACGCCAGGCAGGGGCCCTGGAGGGTGTGTGTGCGTGTGTGCGTGTGTGTGTGTGTGTGCATGTGTGTGTGTGTGTGTAATCTGCTGTTAATCTGTGTGTCGGTCGCCCTTCCCCGGCGTCGCCCCGGCATCTTCAAACAACAGCTGCTTGTTTTCATTACGATGGATCGTCTCCGCACATCACTCTAATATTTAAAGTGTCTCACTCAAGGCAGATTGTTCTTGGGAGACGGCGGAGGCCATTCAGCTCGCTGTTGTGCGAGGGAGGGAATGGTGCTGCTTGGCCATTCTGTGTCTAATTTGGAAATGATAGTGATTATGAGCTAAATATATATGAAAAAAAAAAAAAAAAGCCCGGGATTTGAGAGGTCTGAAAGAGGCTTGTTGAAAAGAGGGCTTATTCGGTATTGTTGTTTTTTTTCCCCCAGATGATAATGATGCATGAGGCGCTGAGACACGCACGTATACAAGTGTGCACATGGGGGAGACACGCATATGCATACACGTGCCTGAACTCACATGCACGCATTCACACGCACGCACGCACGCACGCACGCACGCGCGCATCAAGGCAGAAACCTCCTATTGAGGTGCTGAGGTGTGTTGAGTGCACACTGGCCTCTGTCTCAACTCTCTTTCCCTCTCTCTCTGTCTGTCTGACTCTGTCTCTGTTTCTCTCTCTCAATCTCTCTCTCTCCCCCACTATCTCTGTCTGTCTCTGTCTGTGTGTGTGTGTGTGTCTCTCTCTCTCTCTCTCTGGATGCATGGTGGGCAGCGTTTCACAAAAGACCAGCTAAAGAGCCCAGGGGGCCGAGGCAGGCAGACGACAGTCAGGGCTCCCTGGGCTCTTAGTCCACTCTGGACTCTAAGCGGAGCCCCGCCAACATGATGGCTAACAGATGCTATCCCCCGATACGCGCGGCCGACCGCTGCCGCCGCCGCTGCTCCGGCGGGCCTCGCCTCGGTCTCAGACACCACCCCGGGTGAGAAGCCTACACGCCGTTCATCCTCTTTTGTTTGTTTGTTGCTACGGCGCCCAGGTCATCAAGAGGAGGAGAAGAAGATGGCATACGGTTCATGGGTGCATCATTGATGTCGGTTGTGACGGCTGATGCACGTGGTCAAACGGCAAAACCTTGGCTGTGTCCAACATCATTCACTCATTCACTATCTAGGGAGCTCTATGTAGAGGACTATATAGAGCTCACGACTCCCTACGCACTATCTAGGGAGGTCTATGTAGAGGACTATATAGAGCTCACTACTCCCTACGCACTATCTAGGGAGGTCTATGTAGAGGACTATATAGAGCTCACTACTCCCTACGCACTATCTAGGGAGGTCTATGTAGAGGACTATATAGAGCTCACTACTCCCTCCTCACTATCTAGGGAGGTCTATAGAGGAATATATAGAGCTCACTACTCCCTACTCACTATCTAGGGAGGTCTATAGAGGAATATATAGAGCTCACTACTCCCTACTCACTATCTAGGGAGGTCTATAGAGGAATATATAGAGCTCACTACTCTCTACTCACTATCTAGGGAGGTCTATGTAGAGGACTATGTAGAGCTCACTACTCCCTACGCACTATCTAGGGAGGTCTATGTAGAGGACTATATAGAGCTCACTACTCCCTACGCACTATCTAGGGAGGTCTATGTAGAGGACTATATAGAGCTCACTACTCCCTACGCACTATCTAGGGAGCTCTATCTAGAGGACTATATAGAGCTCACTGCTTCCTATTCACTATCTAGGGAGGTCTATGTAGAGGACTATATTGAGCTCACTACTCCCTATTCACTATCTAGGGAGCTTTATGTAGATGACTATATAGAGCTCACTACTCCCTACTCACTATCTAGGGAGCTCTATGTAGAGGACTATATAGAGCTCACTACTCCCTCCTCACTATCTAGGGAGCTTTATGTAGAGGACTATATAGAGCTCACTACTCCCTACTCACTATCTAGGGAGCTTTATGTAGAGGACTATATAGAGCTCACTACTCCCTACTCACTATCTAGGGAGGTCTATGTAAAGGACTATAGTGAGCTCAACGGCGAAATTACAAAAAAACATTTTCGGACAAGACTCGGGTCGCCGTTAATTACGTCATTGCATTGCAATTACGTCGCATAATTAAAATGTGCCAGGTCAACGTCGGCTGGTGGACCAACCATAATAAATACCGGCATGCATTTTCGGGATAAATACATATATTAATGTAATAATAATAATAATAATATATTATATAAAATAAAAGAATGAAAACATATTATTTTCACATCTGTACAACAGGTTGCGCTGCACTCTCTCCTCTCGTCCGTCTGCCATTTTTCTTTCAGCGCAAATTGGCTGTACACAATTTGTCACGATTCATTGTGGGATACGATGAATCCCCTACATAGGGTATACTAATTCTCACTATACATTTGGGGCAGCACTACAAAATGGTGAATTCCCTATCCAGCGGGCTATATAGTGAGTGATTTTGGACACAGCCCTTATGATGTTGATGTTGTTGGGTCAAGCCCTGATCACACCTCAGCCTGAGCACACCTCAGCTTGTAAAGACAGTGGTGGTACAACCACCACCGTCCTCTGTGCCCAATCCACCCCCCCCCCCCCCCCCCCCCCCCCCCGTGCACACTGTATGTGTGTGTGTGTGTGTACGTGCACGTCCTTTTGTATCTGTCAATATGCATGCGTGTGTCTATGTCTGTGTGTTTGTGAGTGTTCATGTGTATCTGTGTTTGTGGGTGTGTGTATCTGTTTGTGTATTGGTGGGGGGTGGTCATTGTCATAGAAGGGGGAGTGTGATGAGTGTCTGCTGCCTGTGCCCCCCCCCCCCCCCCCATGCACGCAGTATGTGTGTGTGTGTGTGTGTGTGTGTGGGTACATGCACGTCCTTTTATAGCTGTCAATATGCATGTGTGTGTCTGTGTGTTTGTGAGTGTTCATGTGTATCTGTGTTTGTGTGTGCACATGTGTATCTGTGTTTGTGTGTGCACATGTGTATCTGTGTTTGTGTGTGCACATGTTTATCTGTGTTTGTGTGTGTATGTGTGTGTGTGTGTGTGTGTGTATCTGTTTGTGTATTGGGGCGGGTGGTCATCGTCGTAGAAGGGGGAGTGTGATGAGTGTCTGCTGTGAATATAATTAATAGGACACATGCGGCTGCGCCAAATGTGTCACAGCGAGAGGAAATCAATCGATGGAGGGCCGCTGTTGCAAAGGAGGAGGGAGGAGTGGAGTGAAGAGGAGAGGAGAGACAGAGGGGGGAGGAGAGACATGGGGGGGGGGGGGGGGTGATAAAGAGAAAAGAAAGAGTAGAAAATGGTGTTGCGGTGTGTAAGGGGGTGGGGATCTAGGGGAATTCAGAGAAGATGGGGTAGGAAGAGGAGGCGTGCCGACTTGTCGATTGGAGGGGGAGCGAGGCTGGTGTTGCCCCCGGCAACGCCCTGCCGAGACGTCTGACACGGATATTCATGAGCGCGTTGATATGTGGACACAACAGAGCCCCCGACACATGAATCACATGACAACAGCCCGTGTTGCTGCGTTCCACTCCCTCTGTCGGGGGGGGGGGGGCGTGATCTGCACAGCAGCTCAGAGTGGTGCTGATGCTGGGGAAACCAACGGTTACGTTTCTATGCGTTTAACCAGCGTGATGGAATGTGGATGATGGCGTGTAGCGTGGTCTCACCCTGTGAAGAAGAAGGGCTCCATCGCCGCAGTGCGCTCGTTATTAAAGAGGGAATAGATGAGTTTCAATGCGAACAGAAGGAAATCGATGGAGAGAAGAGTTGGATGTAGAGGAGGTGTGTGTGTGTGCGTGTGTGCGTGGTGTGTGTGTGTGTGTTTCGTACCGGCTGGTTGTTCCCAGCTGAGGGAAACAGCTTGCTACCAGGGTCGTGACCCCCATCTTTCATCTCCATCTCTTTCTGTCTCTCTCCGTCTGTCTGCCTGTCTGCCTGCCTGCTTGTCTGCCCGTCTGTCTATCTGTCCTCCTGTCTGTCCATCCCTCTGTTCCCTCCGTCTGTCTGTGGGACACGGGGACACGTCATGCTTCGGTCTCTGATAGTGTCCCCAGGTGCCGGGCGCCCATAGACCAGCCAGAGGATTGTATCTCTGCTACTGCTGCTGCTGCTGCCCTTGGAAAGTCAGCTGGTCCACCCCGGCACACACACACACACACACACACACACACACCACATGCACACCCACCAACACATACATACCATACTAAGTGGTGTGCCTATATTTGTTTTGTTATGCAGAAATGGACCTCTCTCATTCTCCACTGGCGAACCCTCTACCTCTAAGCCAGTAGGAATGGACCCCATAGGATTATAAGGAGTATAATATGTTTCCTTAACCCTAATACCTCTAAATAATTACACTGTCTGCGCCGCCATGTGGGTCGTATTAATATCTCTTTGTGTTTAGCGCAGCTATGGGAGACGGAGATTTGAATTTGAATGCTAAGCTTTCTTGAAACCTGTCTTGAGGAATGCCTTTAATAACTGTTTTTTAGGAGCTGTTCTCGGACCGGAATAATTATCTCCCCCAGTTAGCTGTGGCCTCTTTTTTTTTTTCCTTTCCTCTGCCCCTGTTTTTCAAGCATTCATCACCGAGAGTGACGGCGAGCTTTTTCAAAGTCGATTTAAAACTGTACGATCTGTACTAATGATCATGTGATGAGTTGTGTTATGAATTCACAGTGGGGTATTCCTGTCTCTGTCCACAGGGAACACACAATCAGCAGCCAGTCGAACGTATTAAACACACACACACACACACACACTTCAACCCGCTGGATGTTTACACAAATACTCCAGCTCGTTTTGCCGTAGTCACAAAAACCATCTCCACTTTAGTGTCGAGTGTGAACCGCCTTCTCCTCACGCACACACGAATCCGGCCGATCCGGTATTTTCACCCGCGGTTTCTTCTTCTGCGGACGCTGTGATGTATCTCAACCGATGTACACCGCTTTATCACCGCCGCGGCGGTCGAAGAAAGGGTTTGTGGGTAAACCGTATGCAAATCCCAGGCCAAGTGTAGCCTTCTTGATCTCCGTAACTCCCAACCCCCACCACTACAACCAGTATCACCACCACCACCACGACACACACACACACACACACACACACACACACAGCGTGTCCCCCCGGTAAACAGTCCATTAGCGTAGTGCTCCAAGGTAAACATATTTACTGGCTGGTGACGACTTGCCAGTGTGTGGATCTGGGGCCCCGTGGCAGAGGGGATTTCATTAGGCGGAGGGCAGGGGGAGACGGGGAGGAAATTAATGTGCCATTCAAGATGATTTCTTTGTTTCCCATCAACATGATCACAGACAGGCCGCGGGGAAGAGATGATTTACGCAGAGAGAGCGAGAGAGAGCGAGAGAGAGCGAGAGAGAGAGAGAGAGAGAGAGAGAGAGAGAGAGAGAGAGAGAGAGAGAGAGAGAGAGAGAGAGAGAGAGAGAGAGAGAGAGAGAGAGAGAGAGAGAGAGATATGTGTATATATATATATATATATATGTGTGTGTGTGGGGGGGGGGGGGGGGAGTGGGGGAGGAATAAAATCACAAAAGGGCTCCCATGTAGCGCGTGAAATATCTGGCTTTGGGTGAAAAAGCTATTCTCGTTGTGATTTTTTTTTCTTGTTGTATGGCTTGAAGTGCTGGAATTGTTTTTTCCGATAGGGAAAAAAAAAAGCTCGCTTCTCCTTTTTCCGCCTCTCTCGTCATTAAGGATTGGAAATGGATGTATTATTGTTTTGTTGTTGTTGCAAAAGCACCAACAGGCACAACAATGTAATGCAATTTTCTCCCCCGCCCTATCGGCGCACGGTCATCCCGACGCCGATTCTCTCTCCCAGCGCTGTCAAAAGACAATATTTTACAGTATTTTGCTGTGTTTTCACACATGTTCTCCAAACTGTTCTCACAAGGACTTTCTATTGGATGTGTGGACCGCCCAGTTATATGGGTCACTGTTGAGTGATACAAACAATGCCGTGTTGACACTGTAATTTAATGTCGACTTGACAGGTCACAGTGAGACATTTTAACTTGAATGCGGTTTTTGTCGTCAATCATTTGAATGTGCAAACAAATTGGATGGTGAAAATTGATTAAGTAGTATTCAAAACATCGTAAAACCCTAATTCACAAATGTTCACTACTCCTTAAATACAAACATATGTTTACGACTACAGTATTCAAGCACTATGCACACCTTAGTACACTTTAGATCATCTCCCATCCTGAGAGGGTATTACATTACCACTCTTAACATCACCGTGACCGGTTAGCGCTACAATGGCTGGTAGTTTGTTTCCTGCCAGACCCCTGGGAACGAGAAACACGCACACGGTATACGGTACATATCGGCCTCGATATGTACCTACCTGTGTTTTACGCTGGCCTGTCTCGTTCCCACCGTCCACAAGTCCTATTTAGGTCAAACTCAGGGGCCTGCAAGGCACCTGGGAGGGATGTATGGGTGACGTGCACTGCATTTGAATGACACTCCCCCCTCCCTCCTCTAGGTTCACACACACACACACACACACACACACACACACACACATTATGCACGAAAAAACCCCCAAGGAAACATACGCGCGCACGTGTGCGCGTGTACACACACATACACACACACATTTCAGATGCCCATCTCTTTGCAATGAAAAGAGGCTGTTTTATGTAGTGGGTGACCTTAGACTGTGGAGCAGGTGTTAGGGTTTGATAACATCATGGCAAAGAGTACAGGTGTGACTACACACAGACAGGAAGGACACACACACTTGCACATGGGCAAACACAGACACACACACACACATACAAGGACACACACACACATATACAAGGACACACACATACAAGGACACACACACACATACAAGGACACACGCACGCACACGCACGCGTGCGCGCGCGCACACACACACACACACACACACACACACACACACACACACACACACACACACACACACACACACACACATGGATACATCATACACACACACTGATACACCACACACACACACACACACTCTCACACACGGGGACAAACACAGGGACACACACACACACACACACATGCACACACACACCGAGGCATTCATATTGTATATCATATTGGAAGGCACGAGCCTTTGTTCCCCAGCAGAGAGACTTGAGCGTTATCCTGCAGGCTATTATTCCCACATTTGGATAGTGTGTCTCGCACGGCTGTGGATGAACCAAATCTACACACAATGAAGCCCGGGCTATAGCCTCCTTCACTCTTCTTTATGTCGTTGGCCGCCACTCAATATAAGCTTCTATGCAAATATGCATCCGCTCAATACAAACAAAGTAAATGTGATTAACACGTGATTATTCCAATGTGTTTACTGACTAATACATCATTCAAAAGGGGTCTCTGGATGCAAGTGCGGTTCTCAACGTGCGCGCGCTTCATTTTGTGCGGGGGTGTTGCTTGTTGTTGTTGTTGTTGTTTTTTTCTTTTTCTTTTCTTTTTTTTTTTTTTTTTTAGTCGTCTCGCTTGTCGACACAGTTTAAATTGCGATATATGCGCGCTTTGTCGGCGTGAGAAACCGTTGGAACACATGTGCCGGTGTGCACGGCTGTGTCTGTGAGTGTGTGTGTGTGTGTGTGTGTGTGTGTCAGAGTCAGATTCCAAGCCATCCCGGACACACTAGTGCTCTGCACCCTCATGTGGAGGGAAGCAGTACAGCATTGACTGGCATGCATCTCAGGGAGGGAGAGAGAGAGAGAGAGGGGGATGGAGGGGGGGAGAGAGGGGGGGGGGGGAGAAAGAGAGAGAGGGAGAGGGAGAGAGTGCTAAAACTGGCCTTGAGAAATGCATGCGCCGAAATGCAGAGGGAAAGTGCGGCAGGCAAACCAGGCCAACGTACTGACGGCGCGCCGCAGCCCGATGGGGGAAGAAGATACCCAGCGACTGTAACAACACACATCCTCGTATGTCGCACACGGAGATACAAGTTCACTTTTTCTTTATCCCGCAAGAAGGTATCGGCGAAATATATATACGGGGAAAGAAAAAAAAAACTGACCTGGAACTGACCTGTTTTTTTTGGGGGGTGGGGGGGGGGGATTTGTTTTCTTCTCCGGCAGAAAAACCTCGCCGGGCTGCAAGGTGATGTTTTGTTGATACCCAGTGGGACCCAAGGTGGCGTCTCGATAAGGAGTGATACCCGGAGTATGTTTTGTCTTTCTCCCTCTCATTGAGCATGACAGAGAGGATTTCAGAGAGAGAGAGAGAGAGAGAGAGGGAGACTCTGGGGCTGGCTGGCAGATCTGAGATTGTTCCTCCATGGGCATTGTCTGCAAAAAAAAAAAAAAAAAGAAAGAAATGCTCCGAATACGTCAGCTTTATCTGTGTTAAAACATACCAAACATTTTTGTCGGGGTGCGCGATACTGCAGCACTGGAAGCTGCCGGCCGCTCCCTTCTGTGCCGCTCGCGCGCAAAATAAAAAAAATAAAAAACTGTATCTTGGTCCTGCAGCCTCCGACACACACAAGGCAGAAATTACTACTCTGGGAGAGAGAGAGGGAGAACAAGACAGAGAGAGAGAGAGAGATGGGGGGGGGGGCTGCTACTGCCAAATCTGTGATACATAAATGTGTGCAATATTGTAATATTGAGACATGGTTCCAGACAGATTATGTCCTATCACTGAGCCATGATTTATCCTTCAGCACACTGTACACACACTATCTCTCTCTCTCTCTCTCTCTCTCTCTCTCTCACACACACTTCCTCGCTCTTTCTTTTTTGCGTTTTCCCGCTTTCCCTCTCTTTGACCATCACAAACGCACACAAGTGCGTGCCCACACACACACACACCCTTGCTTTTACTCTCTTTGCGACAAACATACACACGCAACACACACACACACACACGCCTGCACACACATAATGCACCATTCCCTTCATACCACACACCAAGGTGGTTGCGAGGCGTGAACGAATAGAAGCAAATGGAAGCTGCGCTCCTGTGTGGACATAATGCCGAGGTCATGCGTGGAATGTTAATGCGTGCCCTGCCATCAGAATACCACACTACATACCAATGTCACACGCACACATGCACACACACACACACACACACTATTATAGCTAACTCCCAGCCAAATCACACACAGACACACGATACAGCGTTTTTAAATGGGCAGTCCGATGCAAGCGATGGTGCGTCCGCTCACCGACTTGCTCATTTAAAAAAAAGAGAGAGAGAGAGAGAGAGACAGAGACAGAGACAGAGAGAGAGAGAGAGAGAGACAGAGAGACAGAGAGAGAGAGAGAGAGAGAGAGACAGAGCGGGAACGAAACGAGAAAAAGGAAAAGGTCCGGCGAACGGTGGCGAACCCGGCGCTACCGCCGGCGCGCCCCAAATCCGACCCGGGGAACTTGAAATCCGCGTCACGTCGGGGATTTGCGGCGGAGGAGACAAAAGGGGGACAGGGCTCCGTGGGCAGGCAAGGGGCCTGCAGATCAAGAGAGACTGTGTTTGAGTATCTTATCGCGGCTGTCACCGGCTCAACCTGCTTGCATTGACTCTGCATGGGGATTAGGAAGGGCCCACCGCGGCTGATTATTTGGGTGAGTGAGCAGTTCTGTCTAAATAAACACGGTGGCCAGGGTGGTATCAGTCACAACACGCCCCCCCCCCACCCCCCACCCGTCCGCCGCAACCGCCCCCCCCCCCCCCCCCCCCCCCGCCCCCCCCCCCGACAAAACTCAGTGAGTGTGCACGAATATGCACACACACACACGCACACACACACACACGAGCGAATACACACACGCGCGCACTGCGCCCGCACAGAGACACACGGATGCGTACGTTTGTGTGTACAATTCTTCTTCGTTCAAAATCATTCAAGGATCGGGATACAAAAAGTTAGTTTTAGGAATTAACACGAGCGAGGGAGTTTTTGGGGAGTTAACACTAATGGATTGAAACTCAACAAATATAATGAAGGCTTCCAGACTAGGAGTGAATTCATTGTTTGCTTTTGCTACTTTAAGTGTAACACGCAGGGAGTCGGCGGAGCAGATTGAAGCTACTGTAACTCGGAGAGAAGGAAAAAAAAAAAAACCCAAACTGTTGGCATCTGTACACTTGGTGAAGCCAAGGCGAGTCAAGAGGAAGCATATTGGGGGTGAAGGGACGCCAGCAATTATAAAAAATAAAAGTTGCTGTAACCAATATATCATCAGCAACACACGATAACATCATGCCTAGCAGATGGGATGCAGAGGAAGAAGACGAAGAAAGAAGGCAGGACAACTTTCGGGCTCACGCAGACTGCTGCACGGGCGAAAACAACAAATCCTTCGTTTTATTTTCTTTTCCCTTGTTTTTTCGTTGTTTTACTTTTCTTTTTTTTCTTCTTCGTTTTCCCAACGTTTAACAAAGGTGAGGGGCTCGGGGAAGCGCAAATGCGAAGGACCATAAGGAGGCCGTGTCTCTCAGCATATCCATTCCAGATGCTGGCTAGACTTGGTGGAGCCGAGGCCCCCGTCTTACTGGGGGGGGGGGGGCGGGGGGGGGATTTAGTTGTCTTTTCCTCCAGGTGTGATGCCTCATGCTGATTCCCCCACATGTTCCACAGGCCTTATCCAAACACACCCACGGCTGGCGACAGCACCGGCAGGCCTACGAGTCTGCCCACCACCCTCTCTCTCTCTCTCTCTCTCTCTGGCTCTCTCTCACTCTAACCCTTTCTCATTATCTTCTCCTCTCTCTGTCTGTCTCCCGTCTGTCTCCTATTTTTTCTTTTCTCTCCGCCGCGGCCCACCCACCGTCGCTGGAACAACAGGAAAAAGGGGGCAGGCGGACCGACCGTCCAGGAGTGATAGTCGAGGGCTTCAGACAGGCACTGCACCTTAAGTGCCCAGAAACCCTTCTCGTTCCCACACATCACGCGCGGAGCTGCCACCCCGGACAGCTGGCTGAAATCTACGGGGCCGGTTTTTTCTCCCCTTTGAACACTTAAGCTCTGCTTATTTTTGTGTGCCTCGTTTACGTTCCTACAGATGTGCACCTCCTCCTCCTCCACGGTGGATTTATGGTCTTCGTTTGAGGGGTGGAGGTCTGCACCACCTCCTCGTTCGAGACCTGCCACCACCTTCCATAGTGGAGATCATTTGCCCTCCTCTCGGTTGCAGATTTTTCAACCCCTTCCATTGGTGGAGATCTCCGTCTCCTCCTCTATTGGGGCTAGTTCTCCACCTCCTTCCATGGAGGAGATCTCCATCTCCTCCTCTATTGGGGCTAGTTCTCCACCTCCTTCCATTGGTGGAGATCTCCATCTCCTCCTCCTATTGGGGCTAGTTCTCCACCTCCTTCCATGGAGGAGATCTCCATCTCCTCCTCTATGGGGGCTAGTTCTCCACCTCCTTCCATTGGTGGAGATCTCCGTCTCCTCCTCTATGGGGCTAGTTCTCCACCTCCTTCCATTGGTGGAGATCTCCGTCTCCTCCTCTATAGGACTAGTTCTCCACCTCCTTCCATGGAGATCTCCATCTCCTCCTCTATGGGGCTAGTTCTCCACCTCCTTCCATGGTGGATATCTCCATCTCCTCCTCTATGGGGCTAGTTCTCCACCTCCTTCCATGGAGGAGATCTCCAGCACCTCCCTCTATGGGGGGGGGGGGGGTATCTTCAGCTCCTTCCATGGTGGAGATCGCCACCTCCTCTAATATGGGGGAGATCTCCATCTCCTCCTCTATGGGGCTAGTTCTCCACCTCCTTCCATGGAGGAGATCTCCATCTCCTCCTCTATTGGGGCTAGTTCTCCACCTCCTTCCATGGTGGAGATCTCCATCTCCTCCTCTATTGGGGCTAGTTCTCCACCTCCTTCCATGGTGGAGATCTCCATCTCCTCCTCTATGGGGCTAGTTCTCCACCTCCTTCCATGGAGGAGATCTCCAGCACCTCCCTCTGGGGGGGGGGGATATCACCACCCTTTTCACCCTTTATCCCTTTAAAGGTGGAGATCGTCACCTCCTGTAATATGGGGGAGAACTCCATCTCCTCCTCTATACGGGGCTAGTTCTGCACCTCCTTCCGTGGTAGAGATCTCCAGAGCACCTCCCTCTTTCTGGGGGAGTTCCCCTCCCCCTCCGCGGGGGAGATCTACACCTCCTCCTGGGTTTGAACTCAGCTGACACGGAGGTTATGTTAGCTTTGTCGCTCCGCAGGGCTGCGCCGTGGGCCCGGGACAGGACCGTTGTTTCTTTTGTAACCCTATCTCTCTCGATGCTGCTGAAGGACGGATTAATCCTGTCATATTTCAGGCTTGGTCAGTTTAAGGACAATGGGCCCTCGGGGAATGTTTGGTTAAAAAAAGCAAGGTGGAAACAAGGAGAAACTAAAGCTATTTTTCCGAATGTTTTGGTGCTTTTAAAGTGTATAAAGAGAGAAACGATGGTCACACTGTATCTGCAATTTTGCAAAATAATTGATGTATGGTCTGGAGATTATACGTGAATCATTTTAGTTTATAATATTGTATTTTTATATTGTATTATTTATTTATTTTTTAAATATTTTTTTATTTACTAGCCCACTCAAAATATGTTGTCTTGGCTAAGGTTTGGACACATTCCAAGTTTGGCATAACTGTGAATATCATAGTATTATTAGGAACAAGAAACCAGTGCCTTTATTAAAACAAGGCAGCTTTTAATTCACTGTCAGTACAACATTTTTTTTGGGGGTGTAACGGAGAGCAATAAGTAATTGATTATAGCTTTGAACATTTGAAATCATATAAATCATATAAATCATTTTCAAATGGGATTCATTATACACTCAGTGGCTGGAATATTAATTAAAGGTTGGGCAATTTGCATTTTCCATCATTCGTATTGACATAACTTTCTCAATGTATTTTTGCAGAAGCACTAGATATAAGTAAATAGGTATCCAACAAATCCATCAATCTTGGTGAGATAACCCAACAACACATTAGAGTATTTAGAAACCCCTCAATGATTCAAATCATGTGTATATGCCACAGATTTGTATGTGTTTATGTGTGGCACGGATTTGAGTGTGGCAAACGTGTGAGTGTGTGTGCGTGTGCGTGTGCGCACGCGTGTGTGTGTCTGTGTTGTTTGCGCACATACTTTGAAACTCCCAATGCACCAACGCAATGCAAATCACTTCCTGATGTTTCAGCCTCCATTGCTGAAATTGGACTCAAAACGGTCTTGATTTCTGCCTGCATTGTCCCTTGGGCGTCGTCCAAAATAAACACAGTGACGGAAAGAAACTGAATATAATGTACGTTTATCTTGTGTACGGTGTGAATAAATACCATTTAATACAAGCTTTTTGGAGTACACAGTCTTCAGTTCAACCATTGAAGCCAAATTGAAAATAAAATCCCAAATGTAAATGATTGCCATATCCATCTGTATCTGATCAAATGCATCTCATCCAATGAGCCGTAACCAACATTTCAATAATGTTTTAATTACTTCTCCAGGGGTTGATATGAAATACTGCCGTAATTTGATTTGCTGGCTACTTTCTCCGAGTACGATATGCTTAACACATCTCAGGAAGCAGCGGTTTAGTTGTTTTTTAAGCTGCGGTGGCAAATTCTCAAAACGCGGAAAACACTCATGTTGTAAAATGTTTCCCCTCCTCCTTGTCCTCTCTATCTTCCTCCTCTTCGGGGACTTTGATGGACGACAGTGGGTAACGCTGGTTCTCCTCACATCACATCACAGACTAAAAAATAAAATAAATAAATACAAAAAACGAAACCCCATAACAAAAACAAATTCCGAATCGTATTCTACGTGAGCGAAAGCCGATGAGCGGGAAAGGAGGCTGAGGAGCGCCTCGCTCCGCAGAGCCTGCTTATGTAAATGTTATTGTTTCGCACATATTCAACTGTCTTCGTCTGAGGATCTGATCTTCCCTGATGACTTGGCAAGCGACCGCCGCGCTCCACATCACAGCCAAGTGAGCTCATGCTTTATCTTCATCTTGATCTCATCGTGCGCTCGCTCGGCCATGGGAACCTCACCCCCGCTCTTCTTCTCCCCCTGCTCTCGGTTCCTCTGTGGTGGTGGGACGGCCTACGGGTCCTGCGAGGGGACATTGCAGCTCGCATACTCGTCTTATTACCGCTTACTAGATGACTTGTGTTCAAGCCGATCCGTTGAGCACCTTCCTTCCTTTCCTGGGGAGGCCTAGGCTCCTGGTGCCGTCGGGCCCCTAGTTGAGGCTGCTAGAACCACGGTCCCCATGTCCGAGTCCACACAGGGGAGAGTTGCTGGAACATGAGGAAGTCGAAGCTGGATGTTCGTTTTGCGCCGGTACTACTCAGAATATACATAACAAAAAAAATGAAAGGAGAGTAAAATTTAAGAAACAATTAAGTAATCTGTCATACATTATCTTTGTAAAAAAAAAAAAGAAAAAGAAAAACATCATTTGGCAGCTGATCGGTATCATATGACACTAAAGCCCAATATTGATGTGATGTGGTGCATGCATTTTTGGGAATCGCAGTGTGGCTTCCAGGATTTCCAGCGTTTTGAATGAATTGCAAGGGTCTGTTTTCAATTGCGGAGAGGAGGAATGGACCGGAGAATAAATTGGAACCACGGTTTTATCCGGGAGATAAGTTAAACTTTGCAAGTCATTTTGTGTTCAGTGCAAATGCCTAAATCCACTGCACTAACAAAGGCTGTATTTCAATTAAAAATAAATGAGAACACATTCGACGATCGGACACTGTTTGCTTTGTTCCTCGTGGAACGCGCATTTAACGTTGGACCGGCGCCTATGCTGCACAGCCATTTTGGATTAAGTTACACCCAATCAGATTTCCAGGAGAACCCATTCTTTGCTCGGCGGTCAAGTCCAACAAGCTGAGCTAATGAAAAACAAACTCTATATGGTCGACCAAACCAGTGTCTCTGAGGGGGAATATTTGCATGTATGGTTTTTATTTTTTATGAACCCGCCATGGGGTCACCTCCTTCCTCCTCTCTCTCTCTCTCTCTCTCTCTCTCTCTCTCTCGCTCTCTCTCGCTCTCTCTCTCTTTATCCCACCCCCTCCCTAGCTAGCTCTATCAATCTCTCTCAGTATTAAAACTGATAAAACGGTGGGGGGATGTGAAATGGCTTTTTTAAGCCTCTTGTTATTCGGCCCTGACTTTTTGCAGCATTTCCATGACTAAACCCGACAGCGGTCGGTAATATTCTGTGGTGAATTTAGGTGTTAACTATTCGTTTTCAGTGTGTGTGTGTTGCATATTTTCCCCGTGCGTATCCCATGTGCTCATGTACGTGTTTTGGTCCTAAAAAAAAGGTCAGGAATGTTTCCTCGCTCCGCCATGAAGCCGTACGGCTCCGACATACTGGTGGCTTCACGTGACACCGAATAGCTTCGGAGGCCATTAGCAAATATTTAACATTGAATTAACATGAGGGAAACACTGCTGTTTCCCATTCTCCGCGAGACCGAGGTGGGGGAATGATTAAACCCATCTCCGGCCGTCATTATAGCTCGGCGTACTTGGAACTCAAACGTCAATTTATTTTAAACGAATGTTGCACGCATGGCCGGCTCCTCGGCTAGAAACGTTGGCTCGCTCGAACAAAGATGGCCGCCAGGGTTTGGGTTTCAGGCGAATTGTATGAAGAAAAAAAAAAAAATCAAAACCTCCCATAACCTCTGTAAGTCTTTAATTCATATAGGCTGGGGGGATTGCAGGGGACAGAGCGTAGGAATACTTAATTCTGGAGACACGGGAATCACATGAGGATTGCTAAAGAGTTGAGTCAATCCCTCCAAGTTTGGCGTCTTTAACGGTGGCAAAAGGTTGTTCTGTTTCCATTACCCGTCGTGACGTTCGGGCTCATGATAAATCTGTCTCGTCTGTCTCCTCAACGAGCGAAGAGCGATGAGGATACTCACCGAGAACATGTAGAGCAACCGCGCTTGGACCGGGAACATCGAGACAGAGAAGACGGGCTCAGAAAACCCCAGAGTTGTGTTTCTTCCGTCGAACTGCGGTAAACTACGTTCACACCTTCTGTGTGAACGTATGGCGTGTGTGTGCGTGTGCGTGTGTGTGAGTGTATGCGCGTTTGTGTCGAGCGCATGCATTACACTGTCTGTATATGTGCATATAGCTATATGTGAATCAGTATACATGAATTGGTGTACAGTATGTGAATCTGAGTATGAGATTGTGTTTGTATGTGTGTCGTTCTGTTTGTGTGTGTGTGTTTATATATATATATATATGTGTGTGTGTCTATATGTGAGTGTGTGTGTGTGTGTGTGGGTCTATGTTTGTATGTGTGTCGATCTGTGTGTGTGTGTGTGTGTGTGTGTGTGCGCTCTTATGTGTATGTCTATTTGTGTGCCTTTCTGTGCGTGTGGGTGCGTGTGTGTGTGTGTGTGTGTGTGTGTGTGCGTGCGCCCGTGCAGGAGGGGTGCATGAAAAGCTGTTCCACTTGCCTGGCAACGGCTCATTACCCACGCCGCGTCCTTCTTCGCCCCGGAGCGCCGCGCGGCTACCCTCACCGGGGCCCAGTCGTCAAGGTGACCACAACATGCCCCAGGATGGCAGGCGGGCGGGCGGGCGGGCGGGCAGGGCAGGCAGGCAGGCAGTCAGGCTGGGGGAGAGAGTGAGAGAGAGAGAGAGAGAGAGGTTGGGGGGGGGGTGGGGGTGTTCACTTTGTCTTTATTGCACAGGGGCCTCCGTATGCTAGGTGGTGCACCAGGCCCTGAGTCGGTCCAGACTGCTGTACGTATCCCGGTGCGCAAGCAGCTGATCTCATTTTTCAGCCCACAGCTGCCCCCCGAACATCAAAGCCAGGTGAAGGTGACCTCCGTTGCCGGTTGGAACAGCTCTTAAAGTGGTGGGGCGCCGTCAGTACGTCGACCCCGCGTCGCAATGACGTCGCGCCGAGCGCTGTCCTTTGTCTGGGTTTAAGCCCAGTCTGCCCGTCTGCCTGTCTGTCTATCTCTCTATCACTATATATCTCTCACTCTTATCTATCCGTCTCCTTTTTCGCCACCTTCCCTCTTCCAAAGCAGAAGCATAGCTGATTTGTCATCCGTCCATCTGTCCATCCATTCACGTATTCATGAATTCGTCCGTCACTTATTTGTTTTTTTTTTTACAGCAAGGATTCTTTTTTTTTTTTTCTTCCTCAGCCTCCTCTTCCACAACCTCTTTCTCCTCCACCACCACCACCTCCATGTCCACGTCCTCCTCCTCCATCGCCTCCTTCTTCCACAACCACCTCCTCTACCCCCCCCTTCTCCTTCCTCCTCCTCCACTTCCACAACCCCTTCCTCCTCCTCCTCCTCCTCCTCCCAACCTTCCTCTCTAACGCGGGACAGATTGGGAAGCCATAGCGGTGGCGGCGGTGGCGGCGGTGGCGGCGGCGGTGCCGGTTGAGGGGAGAAGCTATTTATCCCAGACGGATCAGGAGGTGTGTGACGGAGGTGTGGACGGTTGCTGCAGGTCAGTGACGCTGGCAGGCGCCAGGCAGGCCTGCCCACATGGCTCGGGGGCTGTGGGACTACAGACAGATGGCACCTGGTGGGTGACAAACAATTAACAAACCAACAAGAATAGCCGGATCGGCAGTGTAGCCACGAGCGCAGGGAGAGATAGCGAGGGAGGGAGAGAGAGAGAGAGAGGGAGAGAGCCTGGTGCATCTGTGCTCCGAACACACTTTCCTCCTCTCTTTACTTTTTTCCCTCCCCTCCACACTTGCATTTTGTAACAGTTGCATTTTACCCATGTGTCTTTTTCACGAAAACACTTTTTTGTTGTCGTTGTCGCGCTATAGAGCGCTCTAAATAAAGCTATGTCGAACATATGTAGGCAGCATATGTTGCTGTTTATTTTAGTTAGCATTTCAGAGTTTTGAAAGCAAGGTGCAGGATGTGATTACTTTAAATGTATGAAAATCTGTTTTTGCATTCAGTAGCTGCTTAAGTTTTGTGCAGGCATTGGTGTGATGCTACCAACAGGAGTGAAGGCGTGCTGGAAGATTGCCTTTGCCTGTGTGTGTGTGTGTGTGTGTGTGTGTGAGCGGAAAATAGTAATGTAACAACTGGTGTCAATTCACAGTATGTTAATGGTATATTGTCTACGGCAATTGAACACAACTTTCTCACTGAAGCAATGAGTAGAGGAGGAGGACAGTGAAATACGTGGAAGCAAGCAAGTCATCTGGTAGAAATGTTGCATTTTTCTTGTGTGATTAATAGAGGATGGATGTGTGTGTGTGTGTGTGTGTGTGTGTGTGTGTGTGTCCGTACTTATGTGTACGTGCCTGGGCATGTGTGTGTGTGTGTGCTACACATCTGTAGTCTAGACTCTGTGGCTCTGTGGGCAGAGTCCTATCAGAGAGCAGCATCAGAGTCCGGAGACGGGCCCTGTTGACTTAGGTGGCACACACACTACGCACACACACACACACACACACACACACACACACACACACACACACACACACACTCTCTCTCTCTCACGCCTGCATCTGTTTCAACAGTGAGGCCTTCAGCAAGACTCAAATACCCCCCACTGCCGGCCACTGTTATCATTCTCCTCTGAAAGGGAAACAGAGACCATGTAGAAGGTGTGTGTGTGTGTGTGTGTGTGTGTGTGAGATAGAGTGAGAGAGTGAGAGGAGGGGGGGTCCTGATAATGAAAAGCAAATGCGCGTCTCAGAATCAACTCTGTAAATCCTCATATCCTCCTTTTTATGACTTTGTCAGGGGATATTAAACACTGTTTATGTATATCTACTACATATATATCTACTACATATATATATATATATATATATATATATATATATATATATATATATATATATATATATATATATATATATACATACTGTATGTATGTGTGTGCGTGTGCGCTGTGTGTGTGTGTGTGTGTGTGCTGCCTGCGTTTACCGGTGCCTCTTTCTCCATCTAGGCTACGAGCTCAGTGAGTTACCACTAGAGGTGTTATAGTCAATCATCCAAGCGGCCACTTGGCTCCATCAGGGCCGAGAGAGAGAGGGAGAGGGGGAGAGGGAGAGGGGGAGAGAGGGAGAGGGAGAGAGAGAGAGAGAGAGAGATCTAAAACTTAACGGCGTGACATATTGATGACATGAAAACAAGAGTGACTCTTGTTCAGGAAGTGACACAGGAATGTTGAAGTAGGAGTCCACTACTAGTAAAACATACCGCGCCGATAAGACCATGAAAGTCATTATAAAGAGGTATGACAGAGGGAGTGTGGACATTTACGCACGGACACACACACACACACACACACACACACACACACACACACACACACACACGTACGCATTGTTCTACAACACAACAAATAAACATTGAGCTTGAGAGAAAAGACAGCCATACGCACAGCGGCTTATACTCCGTGAAATATAAACTGCTCCGACTGCAGAAAAAACAAAAAAAAAAACTGCTGAACAGGATCAACAAACACTTTGAACATCCCCTCCTCTCTCCCTCACTGCATGAGTCTCTTTCCCATTGTTAGCTAATACCTTCTCCTCCTCTCGTGCTAACAGAGGCGTTTTTTTTTGTTTTTTTTACTCCGTGAACAAATAGGATTTCAATTGGCATCGTGTCAAGGGGGCGCTAAATCAATTGAAATGAATGGACTTCTTTTCTGAATCCATTTTTTCTCGTATGCACTCTGGATTGTTTGGTTCGACCGGCCGACCGCTCGCACGCACGCGGCGTGTGCGTTGCGCACTGTGCATTGTGCAAGTGTGTGTGTGTGTGTGTGTGTGTGTGTGTGCGTCTGGCTGGCTCGGGCCTAGCGAAATATACAGAGTCAAGAACAAGGCGCTTCTCTCTGACTCTCTCTCTCCGTCTCTCTGTCTCTCTCTCTCTCACTGTCTCTCTCTCTGAAATGTGCGCGGCCCCCTGCGAATGGAGATCTGCTAATAGAATCTGGGATATACATTTCCCTGGCACCTCCTGCACCTCCGAATGAGCCACGGGGTCGATAAGAGAAAGCGAGAGATTGGGTCGAGGGAAAAATTGATTTTCCAGAATAATTGCCATTCTCTGTATCCGAAGGACATGGGTGGGGAGGGGGGGGGGGGTCTCTAGTGTCTCAGAGGCTTTTTTTTCTATTACAGCTCTCCGGCTCGACCAATTTACCTGCCCGGAGAAAACACACGAGGGGGGCCGTGACCTTTCACCCCGGTCCAATGATCCAGTCATGTGACGCCGGCGATGGTTTTGATTTATGGTGAGTGCCGCTGCATAAGAGAATTGCGCAGATCGGTGAAGTGTATCAAATTGACCTTTGATACACATAAATAACTGTGATACGTTATCTTTGGAACTGGGGATTATTTTGTAAGCATGGTGTGTGTGTGTGTTGTGTGTGTGCTATGTGTATAGGGTTACTAGGGGTTGGCTGTGCGATGCAGGTTCATACAGGGCAGGAGTCTCTTCTCTTATTGTTTTCCTAAATGTATCAGGTGTGTTGATGTGAGCCTAATGTTACCGAACAACGCATGTTACCTGCAACGGTCGTCATGCGGCCTTGTGTGTGTGTGTGTGTGTGTGTGTGTGTGTGTCATCAGCACCTTGATCTCACGGGCTCCCGCTGAGCATTAGCCAAACAGACCAGTTCGTATCGGAGGTGATTATCAGCGTCTTCGTCTTTGTGAGCGCTTACGTGCCGACGCTGCGTCCCCATTGGTCAGTCCTCGGACCTGGACCCGGCCCACCTCGACTCGCTCCCCTGACTCACTCCATCTCCGGGTACCATTTTCAGCTCACGACAACTATACCAAAGTCGCTTGAGCAAAAAATAATAGCATCGCGAACCGATGAGTGATGTGAATTGACTGCTTTCTCAAATAATGCGCACGCCCGAAATGATGAACAGCCTCAAAGCACAACAACAAAAATGCTCATAAAATGTACGGAAAACTGGATGAACAGGGAGGAAGACATTCTCCCGTCCGCCGGCATGTGACCGAGGCTGTGCAGCGGACAGCCGACAGCGGCGGGTTTGTTGTGGCTGATAAACGCGGGGCTGTGGGTCCTCCATTAGTCGTGCGGCGTGTTGAATTGTGCACTATAACTGCGGTGGCGCCGCCCCCCCCCCCCCCCCCAACCCCTTTTCCACCCACCGACCCTCCTCCACCACCGCCAGCCTCATTTTCTCCCCCCCTCCTCCCGTATCATACTCTGCTGCCCTCTGAAGCCCCCTCGCTCTGCTCCAGCGTATAAAACCCTATTGTGTTTCCCGGAGATAAGCGGGGAGCGCGGCAGAGAGGCAGAGAGGGGGAGAGACAAAGGCGGAGCGAAAGAGAGACAGGGAGACGGAGAAAAAAAAGAGAGAGAGAGAGGCAGAGAGAGACAGAGAGAGACGGGTGATAACACAGGGGTGGGTAACTCGGGGTGGGTAACATATTCGCATTCCCCCGAGAGACATCCCGGTTCTTCAAAAATGGGAGCTGACGCCCCATCGGCGCGCTGCCTGCCTGCCTGCCTGAGCATGGGGAGGGAGAGAGATGGAGAACCTCAACCTGCAGATTTATGACCATGGTAAACCAAAGCCCCCCGGCCTCCTCCTCCTCCCCTCCTCCTCCCTCCCCCCTCCTCCTCCTCCTCCTCCTCCTCCTCCTCCTCCTCCTCCTCCTCCTCCTCCTCCTCCTCCTCCTCCTCCTCACAGCCTCCCTCTCCGTCTCCCCTGACTGCCTGCGAGAGCTGGGGACAATCAAACTGAGATGTGGAGGGAGATGACTGTGAGATGGAAGGGGTGGGGTGGGGGGGTATGTTATTGTAAAGTTAGAACCGCCGGATGTCTGTCTGGAGACGGCGGCGATGTTCTCCGTCTCTCTGTCTCTCTATCTCTCCGTCTCTCCGTCTCTGTCTCTGTCTCTCTCTCTCTCTCTCTCTCTCTCTCTCTCTCTCTCTCTCTCTCTCTCTCTCTCTCTCTCTCTCTCTCTCCCTGTTGTTCCAGTCCAATAAGTGAATATGTGTTTCTTATATGGCTGCGTTAGAGATGATCTATGGCCGTCCCAACATAGTGGCACCAGAGTGGCTGTTTGATTTGATTTGTTTTGGTTCACAGAATAGGAGAGGAGGTTGGAAAAAACACACACAGACTCACGCACGCATACACACACACACACACACACACACACACATACACATGCACACACAAAACAGACTAGAACCTGACAAATGACAAACACAAGAGTCAGAAGTGGTCTTTGGAAATGGAAATGTAGCGGTACCAAATGCAGGATCATTAATATGTCTGAGACAAAATGCCAGAACACAGTGAACATCACCCAGACTTCATATTTATAGACTGCTAGTGGGCTAGGATGTAAGGAGGGGAAGGGCTTTAATACAACAAGAGGCGATGAGCGGGAGTGCGGTTGAGGGATACCAGGGCATGCAGGGTATCCCCCCTGGTGGACAGGTAAGAGAGAACATACAACATAAGAGGTTGGGTTTTAAGGAAACACTAATACCGGAGTTGAACCCCACAATGCAAAGACAAATACACAACCAAGACACATAATACTGACACATTTTGTTTCCGGCTGGCAAACAATCGGAAGCAAACAACTAAAAGAGTTATTCAACGCGCGCGCTTGAAAGCGGTGGTGAAAGAGTCAGAAAGACGCCACCGCCGGCTGACACACTTGGATACCGCATTAGGAATTCAAAGAGTCAACAGTGTCGACGATGTCGGTGTACAGACGGGATGCAACACGCAACGTGACATCTCCTTGTATTCACTCCTTTAATATTTCATACGTTGGGGAAGCTTACCTGTGAGCTGCGAACATATGACCCAATCAAAACTTAATGTGGATCACGTAACGCGCTGAAACCGTGAAGTCAGACTGGAGCCGGAGCGTCGGGAGAGACGGAAATTTCCACAGGCGTTCATGCAACGACTGCCAGTCACTTTCAATTTGACATTTTCCCTTTTTAAAGGCTTTCAGCCTCCGTCTCACAACATAAACAGATGAGTATATGATTATATGATGATGACGGTTATTATAAGTATTATTATTATTATTATGATTAGGATTATTATGGCCCCAAGTAGGTTATAATGTTTTTTTTCTCTATTAAAAAAACATTACAACCTGGTTTGACAAGCCCCATTTCTTGTTGTGCGCTCAGTTCTTCCAGGTTTCATTTCAACCCGCAGAACAAGCCACGAGACGCGGTGCGCCTGTCGTAAGGCCGGATAAATCCACACACAGAGAGCCATTCTCTGCCTGCTTCGCGTGTGTCTTGTGTGTTTTCCTGTGTGTTTTCAAGCGCCGCGTGAGAGCCAGTAAAACCAGACTCCACACATCGACTCTCACCTCTGTTGCATCTTACGAACATGTGCTGATCCCCGGGAGCCGACCTTACGGAAATGTTTGCCTGCTTGTGTGTTTGTGTGTGTGTGGGTGTGTGTGCGCGTGGAGTGTGGAGGCACACACACGTTGCCCTTCCTGTCTGTGTGTGTGTCTGTGTGTGTGTGTGTGTGTGTTCAGAGTGACGTGGCGACCCCCTGCCTTGCTCAAACATGGCTTTGGCTGTGCAGGCAGCCTCCTCGTCAGGCCTGGGTTGCCGGGGGTGCATGCTGGGCGTCGCGCCTCCCGTGGAGGGGAGGGTAAGGGGGGGGAGGGGGGTGAGGATCACGACGGGGCCAGGGCCACCAACGACACCTCTCCCACCGAGCCAGGGCACCCGGCGCCGCCCGCCGGCTGGGGAGCGCTGAACTCCCGGAACACGCCCCCCCCCCCCCCCAGCGAGGGATGATGAGGAGGAGGCTGTGAAACACGCTGACGCGGGGGGGGGGGGGCGGCGTCGCAGGCGAAGACGCACGCACACACTCATATACACACACACACACACACACACACACACACTGAAATGCAAATATTGAAAAAGAGATATTTTAACTTTATTTGGAAGTGTTTTTGCATTTTTTTGAGTCCCTCTGGCATTAAAACAAACCAACACACGTTACATGTATGCAGCGTGTGCTCAGAAGTCATTAACATGCAGCATTTTGAGTAACTCTTTTTAGAGTTTAGACAGCCATAGTAACACCTTTAAACGTGTTAGTAGAATAATTTTTTTTATACCTTTTGATTCTCCCAGCGTCTCCCAGCGATGTGGAGGATAACGCTGTGCAGCATGCAGTACCCCTGAAGACCACATGTCTTTCACATGGTGTAGGATTGTGGTGTAACGGTAAATATAACAAAATCATGAAAAGTAATGAAAATAATGAAAAATAATGAAAATAATGAAAAGTACATGCATACCAGGGTTGCCAACTTTCTCACCACCAAATACCCGAACCAAAGGTGGTCTGCTAGTGGCCCGCGTGTATATTCGTATTCTCATGCACTTAACAATAAATGTGTATATTCCCTTTAGTCTATAGCTTTACTAAAACTATCATTATGCAAGCTTATGTGAATAAACCTCAAAAGAAACCATCCAAGAAATCACAATTTGAACCTTTACAACAAAAGCACACCAAAAAAACCCATTTCAAATGCAAAAGAGGAAAAGGTTTATCCATATTTTGCGCGTGCCAAACCGACCGAGCAACACCAGAAATGAGCAAAACCTTTTTCTTGCAGGAATTGCCGCAGTGTACGCTAAACGTACCACTGATTCGCGTGAGGGGGGACTGTGATTGGATGGCAGGTGATCTCACCCGTGTTGTGATCATCACACGATTAGCTGCTGCTGTAAAGACTGCCGTCTGGCGATCAGAGTAGCAGTCGGCGTACGGGGACAAGGAAGGAAGGAAGGTCCCGCATGGGGCAAACCAATGTAGCCCGATATCGGGGGGGTGTCCCGGCTAGTATGGGACAGTTGGCAACCCTTAATGCATACATACACAATAAAATAACACATACATGATATACAATACACACAAAAGAAAGATCAGGAACAATTGTTGGCCAACGGATTGGCCGTGCCAGAGAGATTTCCAAGCTCCTTAAACAAAATGTACTCCTCAGTATAGACTACACACACACAAGCCACCACCGCTGACATGCAATTTTTGATTGTGTGTGACTGCGATGTTAAAGACGGGGGAGGGTGTTGGTGGGTGGGTGGGTGGGTGGGTGGGGGGGTGGAGGGGAAATGAAAATTGGATTAAATTGAGTGTGGTGGCTCACCGTCGAGAGGTAATTAGGGACAAACATCGGCGAGTCGGCAGAGTCTGATCTCGCCTGCTGGAGGTTAAGTGAAATCGGGGACCGGAGCTCCCAGCATCCCCGGCGGCACGGTGATTAGGCTTCTCCCCGACGCTCGGGGTAATGGGATGTCAGCCAGGCGGAGGACGAGGAGGAGGAGGAGGAGGAGGAGGACAGACCCCCCCCTGTATCGTCCTCCATCCTCTATCCTCCAGCCGCCATGCTCATAACAACAAGTGGTCAGAGATCAAGTCTGATTAAAGGAGCAGGGAGGGGGGGGGGGGGGGGGTTGTAACGTGACAATGTTGGCAGAATACAGTTACAGTTACACACACCGCTCGGTTGATGACATCGTCTGTCACCCGAGGGGGGGGATGATGTCATGGCCCGGGGCCTCGATCATGTTATGCCCCCCCCCCCCCCCCCCCCAATGTGAATCAAAAGGAGCTTACAGGAGGTTCATATATAGCATTGTACCCTCCATGCTGTGCACCAGGAAGAGGATAGCTAAACCCAGCTAGCCATTATGGTGCACTAAGAAGCTTGTTCTGTTGACATCCTTGCTGTACCGACCGATATATTGTTGTTTTGCTATCTACTGACAAATGTCCTGAACTGTAAGTCCCTTTAGACAAAGCGTCTGCTAAATACCCAAAATGTAAAATGTCAATCTGAAGGTTATAAGCTTATAGGTACACTCTAAGAAGTAATGTGTCAAAAATGACACAAATTGTGTAGAATTTCAACACATCTGATGTGTGTGCTCAGGGACAACACATTTTGTGTCAATTTCAACTCAACACATTAGATGTGTCACATATATTGACACATTAATGTGTTATTCTGACACAGTGTGTGTCAGTAAAGTGTAATAGTTTTAAACACATATATGTGTCATTTATGCACACTAGGGTAATTTATTTCAGTATTAACCCACTGGCAGAAATAAATTAGGAATAATGAATAAATTAAGAATTAAGAATGAGCCTTGCCAATAAAGCTGATTGATATTCTGATGATTAGTTTATTGACTTCAACATCAACATACATAATACAACACATCAGTACAAAATACAGTAGCACAATTAACATACATCAGCACATTAAAACATATATCACAACATACAGCAGTACAATTATATATATGCACTTGTATTTAAAAATTCAGTTAATCTGAACACACATCTTTGGATTATATTTGACATAAAGACAAGTCAAGGTAAAACCATCTTGTATTTTGGGTTAATGTACATATCTGAGAAAAAATCTTTAACTATATTAAGTGGCCTAAAATCAAGCAATTTATTTACGGTAACAATGTTGGATTCTTTTGTCGGTTTAATTACATATGCATAGAAATGGTAATCAAAATATTGAACTTCAAGTAAATTAATTAAATTAAATTAACATTTGACCGAGAATACATTTTTGCAACAAATGATGCTGTAGCACTCTTTGGGGTGATTGCAGACCTTTCGGGCTCTACTATGCCATCCTCAACAATATTATCCTCCTCGGTTGAGATCTCAACAGTTGCTATGGGAGTAGTGATTTCAGAATGGTTTTGATGAGGTTCATCTTCAGAGGCTTGTGTAATCTTGTGGTCTCTACTTAGGTGTTTGGAAAATGAATTCATGCAGTGATATGTTCTTGGGCAGCCATCTTGGCTACAAGTCAGAATGAAGTCGAATTGGTCTGATAATGCATGAATATCACGAAGATGCGAAATAAGAGTCTTACTTTGCTTGAAGTATAACTTGCATTTTGGACAAACATACATTGTCTTTGCTGATTACTTAACCATTTTCATTTTCGAAATAAGGTCCACTACCTTTGACTTCCTGTTGGTTGAGAGGGGGATATTGTAGACATACTCCAGGAAGGAAAAAACTGATGACAGTTGGGGTGGATATGCCAAGTTACAGACCCAAAACAGCTTGAACAGTTTGTCCACAGCACCAGTGAGATCTTGGTCAAGGGGAATGATGACCTTATCGTTCTTTCCGATGATGACATACTGCCGAATTGGATCCCTGAAGCTACCAATCGATAGGAGATGTGGTGGCGAGGGGTGGGATTCAGAGTCATCAGTGCAGAGGGATGAGATGCTAGTTCCAGTCTGAAAGGGGGGGGGGGGGAAATCGATGAGTCAACATTAATTTGCCAATATGGACTTATAATGTCATATCTATATCACACCTGCATGTCGTATTAACGGTACAAATTTGACAAAAAATATGAATTTTGAATTGATTTTTTAACATATCACTATTCAACAAAAATGTCAAACTTAAATGAACTACCCGTTAACCGTTAATTGTTACCAGCATTACATTTCTTGTGCACAATGCAAGGTCAAGAACAAGTTATATGAATAACTAGGATATGGAGAATGCACAAAATTGCTTTGGATTATGTAACAATTCATGAAAATATTGACAATAGCACAAGCTTTTTATAGGATAATCTGGAGCAAAAGATATCTAACAGGTCAGGCTAGATAAATAATCAAATTCCAAATATTTTCAAGAACTGACATTAGTATTAAAACCAAAAAATCAAACCTTACCGGTACAAAGTCAATCAGGTGTGTAATGGCAGACTTGACACTGCACCGGCTGGATGCGATTGAGGGAAGAAGATGGGTCAGAATTTGTAGCATTCTGTAGCTCCTCTCATCTGCAAATGGAAAAAGAAGCAGTCATCTCATCAATTCATATTAAGACATTGAAAGCTTTAGAAACAGTTCCTAGTATCTGTTTTGAGGATCCACTTATCCAACATGTTAAGATGCTGAAAATTGAAAGCATACCATCTATTAGGCCATCCATTCCCTCAGTGAGCGATGCAATATGTTTCTCCTTGACTGCAACTGCGGTCAGCTGCGGGATGATCACGGCTTCCCATCTTCTCATGAACAAATCTCCCTTTCCCTCGCACAGGGTGTTGAACTCTGAATCAAACTTTAGCAGAAAAACAAAACAATTGTTTTGGTATGATTGAAGACAAATTGAAAGAAACGGCCACCATCAGTACAATCTGCGGGAAAGGGGGTTACAAGGTAACTGAGGCTTGTCAATGACTAGTATTTTAATGCATTAATAACTTCATTAGCATGAATTTATTGTACAAACAGCTGAAATATCAAAGTTGATGACAATTTACTTGTTTGGAACCCTGAAGCCAGAGGTTCACATACTACATTTCTAAAGTAGGAACCAAAAGGCTTTGATGGGGCACTTACTAAAGCGGGTATGTCCAGGAATCGTGGATATTCTTGGAAGACTTCACCCATCGTGGGTGACAGACTGGATATCCATGATCTACGGTGGGTGAAAGTTCTCTGCATTCCGGATTTGATTGAGGCCAGGTTCTCTGCAGAGGGTCTCAGCCTTTTCATTAGGTTGATCAACTCACGGGTATCATTGGCGTCTTGCACTTCCTGAACCGGGTTCTGACCAACCTCTCTGCGTCTCTTATGTTTTCTGTACCGTCTCTGATCTTCCTCAAGCTTTCTGCGAATGTTGCGGAGTCGAATTTCCAAAAATCCAGTGTGGGATGACGGGTCATAAAAATGCTCCTAAGATAATTAATGAGATATTCACATGTAAGTCAAGTACCACTTGCCACGATTCTACATAAATTAATACTTTACATCGATCAGACTGTATAAGTGACCTCCACAATGAAGCTGAGAGAGAAGAGTTCAGGTAAAGAGTTGAAGTAACGTCAGACACATTGCAAAGAGATATAGAAAAGAATCCATTCCAGTCAATGTAGGCTGCTACTCAACCAGCTAAGGAAGCAGCAGTTTTGAGCTTTACCAAAGGTTGCCCACTTTCAAAACATTTCTAGTTAGATAATTAGTTTAGTTAGATAGTAGATTTTAATTTAGATAGTTGTTGCTGGTCAGTTGTTCTGCTGCCATAGCATTTTCTGGTGGAAATTGGCCTTCTGTAATGTTTTGGCAAACAGGTTATTGGTTTTCTATGAAAAAGTAGGTAGTATTTCTACAAAACCAGGTATTATTCAAAAACTAGCTTCCGGATGACCTTCAAACTATTACTCAAACATATAAAATACTTACAAATCCTTGTCCTTTCCCGTCCACTTGAACTTTCAGGCATGGAACAGTGGTAATGATGGTACCCGCCAGGGCTACCTTTTCATCAGAAGATGGATAACTACAAAATATCCCAAATAAACATGTGATGTGTTGCTATTATTGGTTATTTTAGTTGTTTTTATAAACAAACTCCACATAATACCTTAGTCTGAAACTGACCGAAGGATTTAACTTTCAGACAGAAAAACAACAACTGTCTATATATAGTCTACTCACAATCCATGCCTCTCCACTAAGTCAGAAACGACAAGCTTGACAAGCTTCAGTCTGGTCTTCTCGGAGACGATGCCGTTGATTCTTATTTCTTCAAATATTTCAGGCAACTTTTTTTGTATCAGAGGTTCTAAGCCTGTTGTCTGCTCCGGGTTAGGTTGCTGTGCAGAAAAATAGTGATATTGAGGATTAAGTAGACATATTGCTACATTAAAGCCAATAACTGAATGCCATCTAAATGGAAATGTGAAACAGTGTGGGTCAATGAAGGGTAATAGGACTAACTTTACAGAAAGGGACACTTACCTGAACATGACAGGCCATTGCATTGTCAGCTTGAGAGTTGGTTGATTCACACAGGTAAATCTGGAATTTATCCAAGTCGCTTATGCAAACATTTGGGTCAACATCAATGAATTCTGAAAAATCTGCATCAAATTTCAAAAGCCTGTCAATTTGGAAACCAGCATCACATGTCTGATTTATAAGCTGCTGTGTGTTGTGGACAGTATATATCTTCCTGGAGATCTCCACTTCTTTCTTGAACACTGTTGCCAGAATTTTGAACATTTCTTCATGATCCATGCCCTGGAAATACAAGACAGACCTTATTAAATTACAAATGCATGACTATTAGGTCTATAGGCCCCAGTACAGTACTGGCATGGCCAACAATTGTAGATGCCAGTTTTTCCATCACATCGATTTTACAGTTCATGACAGTATTTTTTATAGCATGTATAGGGGTTAAAATGCAGTTTATGAACAAAGTATCCCCAAACCATGTATGTAATGCCCAGCTGAGTGCCTTCAATTCAACAATACCCTGGCAATGTTAGCCTATGATGTGAAACTAGACAATGGGAGAGATGAGTATTAATACCCAAAACTCATAAAACACTAAATTAACTCGCTAGCTTTCTAAACTTCAGCAAATTTCCTTTATTAACCGTCTCTGGATTCAGTGATTCTAAAAGACATGCTCCAGTGGCGTCGCGGATGGTCAAAGAGCGCGAATATCAGAAATGGAACGAGATGAAATTTTGAACTGCAACGGTTATGATGCAATGTTCATTTTCGCGCTTAAAATGTTAGCAATGTTAGCAATAACACTTGGACCACTTTTGTGATCTTAGCGACATTACGCCCAATACAATAAATCATATCGTTACGAATATTTCTGTTCATGAACAAGCAACCGTTAGCATTAGGCATGCCGTTAGCATTAGCGCTAACGGCATGCGTTAGCGCTAAGTGACGTTCAGTTGTGATGTTAAATTGTCTGAGTAATGTCAAAAAGCAAATTTGCAACAATCTCACTATAAGACGGCTAACACGAAATTTATATAAATCACTTGCCACTAAAGTGATGTGCACAGCTAGCACTAGCTGCTAGCGAACTTAATGATAGTTAACTAACACCTGCCCATTTTTCAAAAATATAATTCAACATCTACATCAAAGTGAAGTTGACTGTTCACTCCATAAACAGTAAAGGTTCACTCACCTCCTCAAGATGTTCCATCCTGACACTGGAACGACGGAAAAACACTGGGACAGTAGCAGGATGACCATACACGAGGAACAGCACGGAGAAAAAGCGAAGTGGGGGGGCTGATCGGTATTATATATTTAAAGCAACATTTTGAAATAAATCAAACCACGTCCAAACAACATTCTTTGTTTGTGATGAATACATAAAAATATATCAGCCTACTTTATTAATTGTGTCTCACATTTTAAAATAACAATTAATAATATACAGTTTAACACAAAATGTGTCAGATAATTTAACAGAATAATACTCATTTTGTGTCATTATCAACACATTATGTGTTAAAAAAGCCTTGACACAATGAATGTGTAAGAAAAATGACACATTACTTCTTAGAGTGTAGCATATGTAATGTAATAGTAATAGTAATGTAATGGCAATGTGTTGCAGCCCCCAACCAACGCATCTGCGTGTGGAAAGTTGGAAAACCAGGTGTAAAATGTCTTCTCGAAAAACCATTGTGAACGGGCCCTGCGTTGCCTCATGGTACCTTCTCCATCGTCCGCGGATCACCACGGCAACCCATTGATCTTTGTTCAGTTCCATGAACTAATCAATCTTTCCATCACCCGGAGAGATTGAAGAGCAGGTATGAACTAGCAGGGTCACCTCTGTCAGAGACCGGAGGACGAACCACAGCTAACTCCTCCCCCCCAGAGCAGCAGATGAGTTGGGGGGGGGGGGGGGGGGTTGTTATGTGCGGGTGCCAGTGCAAGTCTGGCATCTGTGTGTGTGTGTGTGTGCCTTTTATGCTTTGTGTACATAAGCGTGCAAGTATTTATTATTGAAGTATTTATGATTGTGTGTGTGTGTCTTGGGAGGGTTTGCGTGTGTGTGTTCCCATATGTGTGTGTTGTTGAGTGAGTGAGTGCGTTTGTAGTGCGTTTGCGTACCTAGCTGTGTGAGTGCAACTCATGTCAGTGTTTAGGGGAGTGCATATTCGAGTGTCCGTATGTGTGTGTGTGTGTGTGTGTGTGTGTGTCCACATGTGTATGTGTGTATTTGTGTGTGTGAGTGTACATACATAGGTGTGTGAGTCCATCTACGTGTGTGTGTGTGTCTGTGTGTGTGTCTGG
Source organism: Merluccius polli (assembly GCA_030340625.1). NCBI lineage: Eukaryota > Metazoa > Chordata > Actinopteri > Gadiformes > Merlucciidae > Merluccius > Merluccius polli. The sequence continues at coordinate 142,574 of JAOPHQ010001177.1, forward strand.
GGGGTTGCGTATGCTTTTGCAAGTGTCTGTGTGCGTGTGTGTGTGTGTGTGTGTGCTTGGGTGGGGGGGTTTGTGTATGCGAGTGTCCATATATTGTGTGTGTGTGTGTGTGCTCTGTGGCCCCCGTGGCTACGAGGAACCCAGCTGGGAGGAAGAGTGCGTGCATTCATCCCGGCTCTCGGGGGCCGGGGGCCACACAGGTACCCGGCACGGGGGATGAAAGGCATCTCCACAGATGTCACCCACTGGGGTTCAGCGGCCCAGCCAGCAAATGTCATGTTTGGCAGCTGGCACATTGCTGCGCTCCCACCAGCGGTTGGCACCGGCGTCCTCTAAAGGATGCGAGAGAGAGTGGGATGCGAGCACCGAGAGCGCCCTAATGGGAGCGACATTAAAGAGAGTCGCTGGCTTCTGTCTGTCATAGAACATTAACCTTGTCCTGTTTCCCGCTCCTCCCGGGGCGGCCGACGCTCAC